>JASDQU010102736.1:572659-593189 GCA_032191745.1 Picea mariana | reverse complement strand
CTAAATGTTTGTGTAAAAGAGCCCTAGAAAAGAGTTACTAGATAAATTTTAAGATTACGCAATGTTTTTAAGAATTGTTGTTTACTCAAAGGTAACGAAAGTGAAACTCATGTTGTATGACTCTGACCCAATAATGCAAGGATGAGAATGAAATGTATCACTTTTTGTTCAATGAATCCTATGTATGGGAGAGAGAAAATTTTCTAAATCAACCCGAAACTACAATGCACAATTTCCTTTTCAAATGTCAATGCAAACAATCATTCATCAAATGAAAATGCTCTATGCTTCTCTTTTTCAATACTTCAACAATCTCTAAAATTTGATTTTCAATGTTTTGTAGATGACAAAAACAATTTGACGAAAGAACAACTTTGTGTTCACTTTTCAAAAAGAAATCTCATTATATCAATGAGATAACAGAAAATCAAATCATAAAGAATCAAGCAATAACAACCCAATCAACTATTTCAATGAAATCAAAAATAAAGAACAAACCAAATAGTCTTCTCAATGCAAACGAAAATGTTCTTTCGAACTAATAAGCAAATGAGAAAAACCAAGTACCCAAATTTCAACCAATCACTGGTTCTCAACTAATCAAACACACTCAGAATCTGAAGTCCGAGAGGATAGTTTTTCTAAGAAGAGTCAAGAAACGAAATTCAAGTCACAAATGGCAAGAAAAAAACTTGAAACTCTAAGACTATTCACGCATGCAAACTAAAGCAAGAAAAGTATCAATCAATGGTCCAAGAAACTCATAATAAGTAATTCAACTGATCTAGGCAGTTATAAATACCAAACATCAAATTCAAAATTTTGAAAATGAATGTTTGCAGGTAAGCACTATTACACAGTGCAAGAATCAGTTATTCTCGCAGGCAACCTTTTAGCAAGGTGCGAGAACCTCGCACTGAAACCTATCAGCAGGGTGCGAACCTTACCAGTTCTCGCAGGCTGCAATGAAGTGTAGTGCGAGAATTCCTGAACATATCAAAAAATTTGAAAAATGAAGTAAAATTTACAAAAGCTTCTGGACCCAGAAGGTCTATCAGGATATCCTGAAGACTCAGAGACTAATAGGAAAGGAGAAAAATGAAACCAGAGCAAATGGACAAAGAAAAAATATCAAAAGCCACAAAGAAAATGGGATTATCCCCAATGGAGTCTCCAATTTTGTTATTGGATAAATCCGTAAGTGCAGACACAAACCGATCTCCCTAGATCCACCTGGATCTAGAACAAAGCAAGATAGAATAATACTCTTTCCCTAGATTTCGACTATTGAATGAACTAGGAGGCAAGAATCATGAACATACCTTATGATCGCTTCCTTTGGTCTTTGTTGTTCCAGCTTCTCTCTAATTCTCTTGTGCATTCAAGACCAGGACAACTCAAACCAATCGAAGTGAAAACAACTTAATATATTCAATAGTTAATCTATGTATATGATCAAGGAATTATACAATAAAGTAGACTTAGCTTTATGGGAAAGAGACATATTACTGTATCATATTGATGGAAAGCAAATCTTACAACCTGAGCCTTGATGTTGCAAACCTCCTTTCGATGGCCCTTGGCTCTGACACACACACTTTCTCCCTTGCATGAAGAACATCAACCACTTTTGATAACCTTGCTGGAGTTCTCTAGCTGCTGTAGCATCATTTCTTCATACAATCTTTCACTAGTTCTCCAATGTCTTCTTAACCTTGTTTACTTCTAACCTTTTCCATGAGAATCCCCTCAATATATAGGAGAGAATGAATTAGTTACTTGGATAAGAATGATCCCAAAATATCAGGAAATCCAGTACTTAGATAACCATTCGAATGACATCTCATCCTTCTAGAAGATTCTCTTCTAGAAGCTTCAAGAATTCATCCTTTTTCCCTTCTTTATAAAGTGTTCACACCCTATCAGTTAGACACAGTGCGAACTTCTCGCACCCTGGCTTAAGGCATCCTGCGAGAATCATGCATTCTCGCAGGCAAATGTATTGGTAGCCTGCGAACCTTCTTAAAAAATGTGATTTCTAGAAAGAGATGAAGGTAACTTTTCTCTGGAGAAAGTTCTAATGAAGAGGCTGAGTACATTATCATCAATACATCATCATGACGACCAAAATCATGGGTAACAGCAAGGGTCGAGGTGATTACCCAATCTTTGTTATGGATAATATACAATATCAAAGTTAAAGGTGCAGTGTATTTCTTTCATCCAAAAGGAAGCATAATCATATTTCGTGAGAGATAATCAAGATCATATTATTCCTTGTTTTAATCACCTTTCCAAAAACATATTATCATAATCATTTTAACCATGATTTGAAGCAAATGAGTTGTAGAAACTGTGTTGCAACCAATACATATGAAAACAAAATATAAGTGTCACTTCTCCATCATAGTGCCATAAGTTAAACAAGGTGGTCCCACCTACTAGTATATCATTAATAAAGTTAAATAATAAAGATTGTAAATCATTCGTGAGTAGTATTCAACGTTGGCCTTTCAAGCATCAGCAAACTGGCGAATCCACGGGGAAATTTGTTTCCAACATATTAAGAACTCAAAATGTTTGGTTTTATAGACTAGTGAATCGTAGATCAAATAATTATTTACCAGAATGATTATGCAACAGGGGGAGTGAGGAAGTTTAAGGGAAAAAATGATTCAAGACTTTCGGAATAGCTCATGAAAAGTGTTATGTATGAGGGGTTTGTTCCTATATGCATAAAGTTCAATTGGTCATAGTAAAAATGTTTCTTGTTTTAAGGAGAAATTTTTTGGTATGCTCTTTTGAATCTCAGGGTGGAGGGAAGAAATGGATAGTAGAAGTAGGAATGAAAATCCAATCATCTATCTAACAACAATACTGGAAGCAGAGAGAAATTTCAGTGATGTATATGAGGAGGACATCATGATAGTTGTGTAACTTGATTGTTATTGATCAACAATACTTACAGAATATCATCATTGTGGTGAAACTGATCTAGAGTTTATTTATGATAAATAAAAAGGATAAAAACAAAAGAAAAACAACAGAAATGAAACAACATAAAATGAATCAATCAACAAAGAAAAACCCAAGACAATGAAAAAGAAAACTGTAATACAATAGTGAATTCCATGCAACGTTTATCTTTCAAGTTGGTTCCACATAATGTTTCAAGTGGGAATCGTTGGTGTTGTAGGAAAATAATTTCTCTTCCAAGTCTTTTAGAAGATAACAATTTGTGCCCGGGACAAAAGAGATTCTGAAAGGACCAAGCCATAATTTTTTAAACTTCGAATGTTTTCCTCTGTCAGCATGGGATGAATCCCAAAGCAAGACTTTCTCATTTACTTTAAATTTGATAACTTTTGTGCTTTTGTTGAAATATTTCTTAAAAGTTTGTTGTCTTCTCTTTATGTTTTCCAAGGAAAACATCCTTTGTTCCTCTAAAGCTAACAGTGCATTTATCCTTTGAGGTGCATTGGAAGAATTTAATTCTTCGATCTATAACATCAACTGTAGAGAAGAAAGTTCTAGTTCAGTAGGAAAAATAACTTCTTGACCACAGACAAGCTGAAAGGGAGTGCAACTTGTGCTTACCTTGGTAGTAGTGTGATCTTCCCAAAGGGCATAAGTGAGGAGGTTGTTCCATTGATGAGGCTTATCTTCGATGAGCCTCTTTATGATCCTAACCATATTTTTGTTAGTAGACTCGACCTGCCCATTTCCTTTAGGGTAATACGTTGATGAGGTGAAATGTTTGACCTCCAACTTAACTAAAAAATGAGTCAATTTAGCAGAAATGAAAGCAGGACCATTATCTGTAATAATCTCTAAAGGAATTTCAAATCTATAGAAAATATTAGTTTCCAGGAAAGAAATTACCTGTTCATCTCGTGAGTTTTTAAGTGAGACAACTTCAGTCCATTTAGTGAAATAGTCTGTGGTTGTCAAGATAAAAACCTTCCATGTTGAAGACAAAGGATTAATAGGACCAATAAAGTCCAGAACCTATTAGAAAAAGGGAAATTAGGGAGAACAGGTTGCAAAGGCATGGCATAAACACATTCTTTCCCAGTTAATTTTCGACACTTGTCACAAGATCTTGAAAATTTATAAGAATCTCGAAAAATTGAAGGCCAATAATAACCTTTTATAATGATTTTAAAAGCAGTAGTTTTAGCAGAAAAGTGGCCACCAACATGAATAATAGAATATGAAGATACATGAGTTTGTTGTAACAATTTTTGTGCTTACTCTTTATTCACACATTGAAGTAATATACCATCCGCAGATCTCCTGAAAAAGGTCTCCTAAAATAATATATCTGGAAGATTCAAGATAGAGCCTTCTTCTTTGATGAGTATCTATGTCATCTAGGCATTTCTGATATTGCAAGTAATACACCATATTTTTATACCAGGGATGCTCAGCTATAGAAAGGGTTTGACTCTCAATATAAAATAATGGTGAAAGAAGATCATCCTTATCATCAATTTCTTCACTTGCTTCATCATGTTGAGCTAAGTGAAGGGCTAAGTCTTGTCCCTTAATTGTTTTTGAAGTCATGATGGTTAAATCATGCTCCTGGATTTTTCCAAGACAATGTGAAAGCTTCCCTAAAGGATACATTTGTGAAAGAAAAAACTTGATAGTAGGAAAAGGGACTTTTACATGTGTGTGCTTTCCTAGGATAAAGTGGCGAAATTTTTCCTCAACTTTAATAAGAGAAAAAGCATGTTTTTCGATATGAGAGTACTTGAATTCATCATCTAATAAGCTTTGACTCATGTAAAGCTACTTTTTTTTTGTTATTATGGTCATCACATTGTAAGAGAATAGAAGAGACTGCTTCCTCATTGGCATTAGTGTATACGATAAAATATTTCTCAAAGTCCAATTTTGCCAAAACTGGTGTGAAACTAATTGCCTTCTTAATCCTTACGAAAGCATTTTAGATGTCTTGAGTCCAAGAAAAGGATCGATCTTGATTTAGAATATTATGAATTGGTTTGACCATTAAATCAAAATTAGGAACAAATCTATGGACAAAGTTGATAATGCCCATAAAGGATTGACCCTCCTTTTTGTAAGTGGGGGCAGGAAGGTTCATAATAGTAGCAATCCTTTTGGGATCTATGCTTATTCCTGAATCAGAGATGATATGTCCAAGGAGAATTCCCTTGGTAACACCAAAAATAGATTTAGAAGGATTTAAAGAAATGTCGAACTTTCTGCATCTCATGAGAACTTTTCTAAGATGACCAAAATGATCTAATTGATTCCTTGAATAAACAATCAAGTCATCAAGATAAATCTGGATAATCTTACATATCATATCGTCAAAATCTATCTGCATAGTTCCTTACAATCTGGCACCTACATTAGATAATCCAAAAGGCATGCGTTCATAAGAAAATGTGCCCCAACGTGTAGTGAAAGTGGTTTTGTATCTATCAATCCTTTTTACCTTGATGTGATTATAACTAGAGAAACCATCAAGTAAGGACATCATTTGTGACCTTGCAACTTGTTGCAAAATCATTTCCATGTTAGGGAGAGGAAAATGGTCTTTTACGCTTGATCTATTCAACGTGCAAAAATCAATGCACAATTGGATCTATTTGGTTTTCTTCCGAACATGGACCAAATTGGAAACCCACTCAGAATATTTAACTGAGAAAATTATACCATCCTTCAAAAGTTTTTCCAACTCCTTCCTAATAGTAGCTTCAAGTGTGGGGTTAATGGGTCTTTTTTTTCCTAACTAGTTTTATCCCTTCCTTTATAGGAATGACATCATGTATGAGAGCAATATCAAAACCATGAAGATCCTCATATGACCAAGAAAAAGCATCTTGAAATTCACGAAGTGGCTTAGTGAATTTCATCTTTTCTTCATCAGTACATTGGGCACCTATCTTAACATTCTTGGGAGAATCGGGTGTTCCAATGTTCAAGGAAATGGTTTCACCCAATTTCTTTGTTGACTCCTCTTCTTTATGTGTTTCTTTGTTTCCTACATCACTCAATGAAAATGAACTTTCGAGAAGATTCAAGCCTTTCAGAATTTTGTTGTTTTCCATGGATATAATATCCTTGGGCTTAAATGGTTCATTTTGTATGAAAGAACAGATGCCTTCATCACTAGGGAAGACCTTCCATGACTCTACATTATCAGGAATGTGAGGACAATATAAATATTGAAAAGTACAATCAGGTCTTTGAGGAAGAATTTGTCGAGTGGGAGATGTTCCAAATACAACTAACCTGTCAACCATTGAATTAAGTTCCCTTTTAACATGAGTGATGTTAAATGATGATAAGTTCGAGATAAGAGTCCAAAAAAATTGGGTATAGTGTTTCATCAACTTATTGCTAGGAGAGTAGATTTTACGTACAAGGTTCACAACAAGTTTAGAGCCCCAAAAAACTGTAAGGTCTCCACAACCTAAGTTATAAGCATTTTCAATGCCCAACAATAATTCTTCAAACTCGGTGACGTTGTTCGTGCAAGCAAATTCTAACCTATAAGAAAAGTTGTGAATTTTACCTACAAGTGAGTATAAGATAATGCCAGCTCCATTACCTTCGTTGGAGCATGATCCATCAAAGTGCATGTGCCACATACCATCTTCCAGATCAATTTGTTTTAGGGCAATGTCACCCTCATCCGCAAATATGGAGTACATCCTAGGTCTTCCTCGACATAGTTTACGTTAGGATATGGAATGCTTTATATGTGCAGTGAGATTATTCCTTTCCTTAGGACTATAATATTCTTTCCATTCCAAGAAATAGATAAGTGTGTCCTGTCAAGTGAAAGATATCCACCTATCAAGTCTTGCCAGACTCTTCCTAAGATTATAGAATAGTTACTTACTAACATATCGATTACCTGGATTTTGAGGCTTGTCCTTATTTCAGGATGTGTGCAAAGAACTAAAGTCACGTCTTTGATTTCACCTATAGTTGAATGTTGTAGATTGTTATAGGAGAGAATGATTCTAGAATTTTCATTAGTACATGATAAGCCTATCTCTTCCATGATGATTTTTGACATTATGCTTGGACCCGAACCATCGTCAATTAGGCAACAATGGGCTATTTTATCCATAATTTTTACAGAAATGAAAAATGGAGGGTTTTTTACAGGGTGTCTAAAATTATTTACACCTATTTTATTTACATTGGAATCCTCTTCTTTTGCCTCTTCAGAAATATTGGCTATGGTGGAATCTTTTCCTTCCATATAATTCTTGAGATGATTTTTTTGTTCAAGGATGACAACCATGTCTAGAAGAGTAGCATCGACCTTGATATTAGACAATTGGTTGATAATGTTATACTTGGAAGATGGAAGAAGGGAGGGAACTCCTTGACTATCGGGATTTTTGGTATCTTGTACAATAGCAGTTTGTGAAGATGAGATTGGACTAGAAGAAGTACAAGGGGGGTCATATTTCCCTTTAGAAGCATAGGATTTGTTCCTAGTGTTTATGATCATAACATCTTTTGGTTCTGCCCAATCTAGAACAACAATGGTGGTTTCAAGATTCTTTCCAAATATTTTATCTCTGGAACTCTTCTTAACCTCACAAGTACTTTCTTCGTGATTTTCCTAACATAAGTTACACCAATTGGGAGACATGATGACTTTGGGATGAAAGTTGTTTTCATTGGTATTCCTAAAAGGTGTTGAGGAAGAAGATGATTCTCTAGGAGTAATTGAAGGGATATTTCCCTTTCATTCATATGCTATCATTTGTTTTTTCATATGTTGCACAAGTTGTAGGAGGGCAGACATGTTTGTTTGTTTAACCGAGTCCCCTTTGGGGAGACCTGTTCTTTCTAGTTGTTCTTCATATTCTAGAAAAGTATGAAGAGTAGAACCAAGATTGTCAATAGATTTTTCTTCAAGCATATGCCGATAAGGGGAAGGTAGATAATTATAGTAATGCATAAAATAAGCCTGGTTCTAGGGGCGAATAAGTTCAGGGATTTGATTATACAACTTGGTGAAACGAAGCTTGAAAGACTTAATAATCTCACTATCCTTGTACACAATGTTATTATATTTCTTTAATTGTTCGACTGGGCTCTTAGATTGCCCATAAGTGGACTTGAACCAATAAACTAAATATCCCCAAGTGGAAAGAATCTTGGGAGGGAGATCAAAAAAATATGTCGATGTTTTCCCTTCAAGAGAGTTGAAAAATAAGCTCATGCAAGTATCATTATCATTAGCTTTGATATTCTGACAGGAATTAGAGAATGCTACCAAGTGTTCATTTGTAGTGACTACATTATTTTCTAAAAAACTAGGTAGATGCTCTTTAAATTTTGGTAACAGACGAGAAGCAGGTGCTAGGTTCAAGGGAGAAGATATGTGCCACGGGGTGGTAGTAGCATCTTCCTTGAATTGAAAAAGCTTGTACTTATTTATGATCTTAGAAGGGTTGGTAGTAGATTGGAAACAAACTTGGTGACTGTATAAACTACCAATTACTGATGAGACCAAAGGTTGAGATGATGATGAACCTCCAATACCACTAGAGCCACCCGCAGATGCCATTTTGAAAATGACGGGTAAGGGTGGGAAGGGTGAACTAGCTGAATCATAAAAAAATCTCCTTAGAGTACTTCCTTGGGTTGAAAAAATGCCTTTCATCCTTCCTATTTCAATGATAGGAGTGGCTTCAAGAGACAATCATCTTCTTCTTATAGAGATGCGAGGATTTTAGGACATGAAAAAGAAGATCGAAAACTTAGGAAAAGGAGGGCTATGACTAGTTTCTAGGTTTCCTTTGTCTAGCCTCCCAGTGTTCACAGATACTTATATCTTGTTCAATTACTTCCCACGAGCATTCAAGCTTAGCCCATTTATTAGTAATTTCTAAGATAGTATTGAATAAAGTCAAGGAAATGTTGGTCCGGTCTTTAAGACTGTGTTCAATATTGGGTTGCCTTTTAGAAGGTATTGTCATGAGAAAAATCAGTCAAAGAGTCATAAACAAAAAGAATAAATATTCAAAGATAATAGTGAATACAATCAATCAGAGAGATATGAAAGATCTCCCTAGTATGGTCGCTAAATAAATGTTGAGGAAAAGGTATGGATTACCTTACTCAATCATTTTCAGATCTTGCCTGGCTAGGACAAGATAGTTGGGAATGTCACCAAGGGTTTATATCCTCTAAAACATTCACTCAATTCACAAGTATTAATTACAAGGACTGAAGCTAATTTTATAATTAAATATGCTACAATATAAAATAAAATTTATAAAAGTTACTAGAATGTACATAGATTTACAATAAAGTAAGCATGGAGATCAAAAGCGAAAAAGTAACCAAGTCACGTAAACACATGTATAAGACAGAATAACAATCTAATTTTATTTCATTCTAAGATACCAAAAGTATTTTTCTCTTTACAAAACCCATGTGAGGGTATGGACCAAAGTCTAATTTAGAGATCCCAGATGAACACGATACAAAAATACTATGACAGTAAAGTAAAACTAAAATTAATAATCTAGATCAGCTTGCCACAAACTACTGCCATTTTGACTCTACAAGATACAATTTATCAGCTATGAAAATTAATTCACAAACATACAAGAATACACAGACTATCAAGGATGGATCAAAACCTCTAAAACAAACATTTGAAAAGTGTGGTTCAATCTTGAACCTTGTTGTCAAAAAGAGAATTAGGCTTCCGAATAAACTCATAAATGAATGAAAACCGAAACTATCTCATGTAAATCAAGAGAAAACCTTATTCTTGTTTTCACCTTCTATTCTCCCATGTCTCTTCTTCTCATTGAGATTTTATTATTTCTCAA
Source organism: Picea mariana (assembly GCA_032191745.1). Taxonomy (NCBI): domain Eukaryota; kingdom Viridiplantae; phylum Streptophyta; class Pinopsida; order Pinales; family Pinaceae; genus Picea; species Picea mariana. The sequence continues at coordinate 583,341 of JASDQU010102736.1, read as the reverse complement.
TAAGTTGAAGTAGTTCAACTACTTTATTTAATTAAGTTGATTTAACTTAACTAATGAATTTAGGAGAAATAAATAATAATAATATAGTTAAGGGTCTTAATTAATAATAACTAAGTAGGTGGGACCCCTTGTGACTCCCATCATTTCTTCTTTTTAAATCATGAAATATAAGACACAAAAGATAATCATTTTGACCATGTGCCACGCTTGTAACTCCCTTGAATATCTTTTAAACTGGATATTTAAATATGAACAATAATTTATATCATATCCAAAAATAATATATACCCATATTATCCACAAAATATCAAAAATAGGGCTTGTTGTCCAAAATATGTTGAAAACCATTAAACATTGTCCTCATTAGCTGAATCATATAAAACATAATTTAAAAAACATATTTGCCACTTTGTGAGCCAATTTTCCTTTTTTCACTGTTTTTTTCCCTTAGACTTTTTTGAAGTAGTCTGTGGTTGATTGGACCCTTGGGGCTATATCTGGTTGATCACATGGGAGTAGTCATCCTTCAAATGAAGGTGGGAAGACACAGATTTAGAGGAATTAGTGGAGGGAGAAGAATGGGAAGCAATTTCTTTTCCTTTGTCTTGAACAGGTTGGGGAACATCAGTTTTCAATCTCTTACTAGCGTGCGAAGATGGAACTGGAGAAACAACATGGGATTGGGATTAACAGGTGGTGGTAAATGAAATGACATAGTGGGCCAACCAAGTTGGTGAGAGACAGGCTGGTGGACAATCTCTTTCCAACCGTCATTTGCAGAGACTTTGGGCTGCAAAGACACATGTGGAGGAATGTGAATGTCGTGAATATTATTAGGAGGATGGAAAGGGGCTATTTTTGGTTAAGGGTGAATTATCCCATGGCCAACCCAATTACAGAACCCATCTTGGAACAATTGGTTCAATAATTTTGGGTCAACGTTAAAATGGATAGAAAATCTAGGCCTCCTATGGCCTCAGTTCCAATTTCTCATGCCTTTGTTATTTCGATGATTGTTGCCTCTACTGAAAAAGTTCATCCTGTAGAAACATTTTGTTAGTAATGAAGCTCTTAATAAACCATACATGACACTCTACTTACATGAAGCAAAAGTTGGCTCCAAAATTGACATGAGATGCATGCAAATCCATTCATAACACATCATTCATTAATTGCCATGTGAACAGGGAATGATAGGGTTGATGGGAAATATGGAGGGAGCATAATTAGCGAAAAATGGTATCATGGAGGGAATCAATATACAAATATTGTTCAACAATTAACCAAACAATTAACTGTGTATATAAAAATATCAACAATATCAGTCCTCAACCCTTGCTATGTTATCTTTCTTTTACTTCCACACAAACTTCTCTTTTTAAAATATGTATTATAGAACGGGGATGAAATAAGTGAAATCAGGATCGTGGAGGGAGGGTAATTAGAGAAAAATGGTAGAATGATAGGGAAACATTACGGATATTGCTCAAGTGAAAAAATCAAAACATGCTACTTTTGATGCAATCAAAATATATCTCTGTCCAAAATTTCAAAGTTTAAACAATATTTTGTTTCCAAAACAATAATCCAAAATTATCCCTTCTTTAACAAAATTTCTCGTTGGCCTCTGAATTGTTTTACACAGTAAACTATTTGATACGCCCATAAATATGTAATCACGGTAACTATTATAAAAATATTATCATTATATAACAGAAATGACGAACAACATCATAATCACTACAGTATTACAACAATAATCTTAGAGTGAATGAGCCATGATTCATAACATCAACCCCAACAATGGTCCCTTAAATTCCACAAAGTCACTCATAATGCTCCCAAAGCAAAACTCATATCCATCATTAAATCAAACCATCGTTCAATGAAACTTCCTTTTAACTTCATTTTGGGCAGTATTACTCAATTCGAGCCTTAGACATTTAAAACACAGGTGCTTTCTTAACAATAAAACATGATGATTTAACCAAGAGTAATAACATTTGTTATCGGGAACATAACCTTCAATAGACTGTAATTTCCAATGAATAGGTGAGTACAGACTCTTTCCACAATTCCCAAGCAAGGGACCAATCAAACTCATGCCCAAGTAACCGAGCAAGAACAATGCTTTCATCAACTCAAACTGGAGTAAGAAATGTTTTTACTATAATGTGTAGGGTTCGAGATATGTCAATGACAATGAGTGGTAGAGACAATGGGGGAAATTAAAACAGAGGGTTTGACAATTACATAGCATGGAAAACTCATTCCATAGCTGATTTTCATTATTATAATCGATCAATAATTCACAACATTTCTATCAACTTCACAAGCTTCATATAAACAACTGTAACTTCCAAAGAACAAGTGAACCCAACACTTCCTTCAACATAGCATAACAAGTGACCAAATAAAAAAATTGTGCCTAAACCAAAATAGCACGAATAGTGCTCCCATCAAAATATGGGTAAGAAATGTCCTCATATCTGTATAAGTTTCACCATGCAACAATGACAGTGAGGCCATAACAAAGTAGGCTAATAACTGAGGGTTTTGCTAGGACAAGGCACATAAGGTTTTAGTCCTTCATTCATATTTCACTTAAACATTCATAAGGTTGAAATTATGGCGTGAGTATACTAACCATAGAGACCAACAATGTCAATCTATAGGTGGGGTATTCACAAAACCTTGAGGTAAGGCTGAGATAACCCATTTCAATAGGGAGGCCAAACCCACAATATAGAACCATAGGAAAGGCAAGCTCAACCACAACTTTTACTCAACAAATATTTGTGAATATTTACACACAACAAAGACACTATGACCATTTTTTAATTCCAATAGTCTCAGAAAAACCACCACGGGAAACCAAGGATGCAACCACAAATACACAATTCCAAAAAAAACATCATGACAACTTGAGAATTACACAGACCATGAGCAACCAAAGCCAACATTTTGATTAAAGGGAAGAGAAAATTTCATGGATGGAAAAGTAAGAAAACCCCATACCTGTAAAATATTGCATAAGGAGAAAAACCAAGGTTGTATACTTCCTCCACGACCGGGCAAGGCGGAGCAACAACAACTAATAGAGAAAAAATGCAAGAATGAATAGGGCGGTGAGCTCAAGGTGAGTTTGAGTGACATGCATTTATTCGACATCACTTCTTCCTTCATATATTCATTCATATCTTAGTACAAGCCAAGCCCACCAAACAACTCACCATACCATTAATACAAGCAAATATTCCAACTTTCCAGGTTACAATTTACAAAGTGCGTGATATTCCAAAGTGCGCCACCCCATTGTCACTATCCATATTTCTCATATGACAACTTGCTAGGAACACAACCAAATTGCAATTCGACTAATGCGCATAATAATAGTAGCAAGGGTTGAGGTGATTACCCAATATTTGTTATGGACAATATAAAATATCAAAATTAAAACTAGAGTGTATATCTTTCATCCAAAAGGAAACACAATCATATTTTGTGAGAGATAATCAAGATCATATTGTTCCTTGTTTTAATCACCTTGCCCACAACATATTATCATAATCATTTTAACCATTATTTGAATCAAATGAGTTGTAGAAACTGTGTCGCAACCAATACATAGGCAAACAAAATATAAGTGTCACTTCTCCATCATAGTGCCATAAGTTAAACAGGGGGGTCCCACCTACTAGTATATTATTAATAAAGTTAAATAATAAATCTTGGAAATAATTTGTGTGCATAGTATTCAATGTTGCGCTTTCAAGCATCAACACCTAGGGATGGATTAACTTGTGATGTCCAGTTACACAAATGAAGACTCACTTCACCACCATACTTTTCTTGTTTTTCATGATGGCATTCACCACATCATCCTATTTATGTAAGATAGTGGGTCTTTCTCCATGAGGTACAAGTCATGTACTATGGTAAGTGTCACTTTAATAGTTGAGGCATTTGAATATGTTGTGTTTAAAGATATTTTTTATTATAGAACATATGCTTGGAAACTACGCTCGTTGCCTTGTTTCACCTTTGTGGTTGACATTGTGCCCTATAAAGTGGTCACCCTTGGGGGATAGGTTTTCTGCTGGGAGATCGCATTGATAATTCATTGTACCATTTTTTATCATACTTATAACTTTCCACACTCCATCCTTTTCTCTCCCCCACCTTTTGGGATTTTTAGGTGTACTGACCCAAGGAAGTAGTGTACCTCATTTCATGGGAATAAGGGGTTGAATGCCTAGAGAGAAATGTAGCTATCAAAATATAAAATCAAAATTATAACCTTCTATATTCTCGCCCAAATAGGTCTTGAAAACAATGATATATTTCTCCTAAAAGAAATTGAAGACCTACAAAAGAAATTCACATTATAGAGATGCCCCGCTTATTGAGGTGTGTACACTTATGTTGTTTCCCTTACTTTCCATGCATATGGAACTCTATGTAACTCTATCTTCAAGAAACGTTGTGGTACTATTTTATTTCCATGTATTATAGTACCTAATGTTTTTGGAATTTAACTAATTAATGGAAATAAATGGGTTTGGAAAAAGGATATATTGAAAATGAAGGTGAAACACACCCTCTACAATGGCACCCATAAATGAGACAATATAAACCCTTGTATTTCATGAACCCCATGCCCCAAAAAAATTCCCTCATCCATTTCACCTTATTTCCATGACATAAAGAGGATCCACCCATGAAACACTCCTTGACTTGAGAAATGACTCACCCAATAGGTCACCATGAAAACCCTCTCATACCTAAACTTGGAAAGTTGCAAAGGTTCTTTGAGCACTTGTTTAGTTTGAAAATATAGTTTTGATGCACATGTTTAGATGGCTCTTGTATTGAATGTGATTTTAATTTCCATGATACTTTTGACTTGAGACCCTTGGAGGGCACAGTCGCTTGTATTTGCAGGACCTTGCTTGGTGGACTCTTTGAAGGAACAAACCTAACTTAGGCCTTCATTGGTGTAGGAATCCCACAGGTTGGATTCCATGACCCACACCATGGGAGAAACTATATGGTGAACACTTCCTTTGGAGGCAAGAGAATTCACCTTGGATTATGAGACCTATCCCATCTTAGCCCAACATTTGTCCTTGGAAGGTCAAAATGCCATCTTAGAGGGCTTGACGTCACCTTGGGGCTCGAGTTTTGATGATGGTGTTGAGGTTTGATGATGGATAAACATGATTTATGCAGAGGAAGACACTTCCCATGGTTCCACATGGCCTTTTGAGGGCCAATGTCCTCTTCAACAACTCAACAACTTACTAGAAGTGCCAAAATGTAACCCTCTAGGGGTCTGACGTCAGCTTTGGGGTTTTTATTTTGTGTAAAAATTAAATTATTTTGTAAAGGGGAAAAATCAAGGAGGTTGGCCTCCTTATTTATTGTTTTACCCTAATAATATGTGGACAAACTAATTTTATAGGTCTTGTATAAATAAAGACCTAATTCATTTCATTTTATCATAGCTCCCTCACTTGAGAAGACATACTTGGCTGAAATTTTTTCCCTCTTTGGGAATTTGTTCTATCTCTCTCTCTCTCTCTCTCTCTTGTGCTAAATTTTGGATGATTTTTGGTCTATTGTGGAGGTAGAGTGTTGTGCTACCCTTCTTGGAGTCTTATTCTTGCATGTGGATGGAATTTACTTGGTAAACTAGGGTTTTATCTTCCTATCTTGTGGAATTGGTAAGGAATTTTTTGCATTTGTTGGCAATTTCTTGTTGTTCCATGATGTTATCATATAAAAACCTTAGAGGAATATAAGGGCATACACCCTCCACCAATTTTCATCTTAATTTTTATTTGATAAGTTATTTTTTAGAAGGTTTCTAGGAGGAGTAAAAGGGCTTACACCCTCCTAGACTTTCCTTTGTTGAATTCACTTTCTGTAGGGAGTAAAAGGGATTACACCCCTAGATAAGTAGTGGATCCAACTCTTACAACCAAAAATCCATTACCCAATAAATTAAAAGAACTAATATAAAAATTGCACTGGAGAAACAAAATCATTTGCACTGGTATACGTGGAATCGAGAGATATTACGTTTGTTCAAATTGGAATCTTTTCATAGTGCTATAAGCTTGCTTAAGCCATTAAGGCATATAGCTTAGCCAAGTATTTATGTTTATATAACCAATTGAATTCTACAACCATTAGGGATGCAACAAAACTCACTCAAACTTTTTCTTTTACTTACTATTCCACCATTGAAATTTGCTTGCAAACTAATATAATTAATCTACTTGTCATTGGCTATATTTTGGGTGGTTTTCTTGCTCATTTTGGTGGTTAGATTTTCCTGTTGTAGAATTTTTTTTCTACAACCACTTGGCTATCATAATAACTTGTTGATAATATCTTCCAACAACCTTCTATTGTCACTAAAGTCTTGTTCTAGTTCACTAGACTTAAACTAGTAATTGCTAGCTTATTCTCTTGCATCATTTCCTAGACCTTCAGTGATATATTTTGTAGCCATTGTTATCATTTAATTTTTGATATATATTCTTGTTTACTACTGAAATATAGGAAAAAAAAGCTTCACTTTCTTGTCCCTTTGATTTTTTGGCTTGTATCTCGATTATTTTTCTTGTTCTGGGCAGGTACACACTCTCTTGCAGGTACACTATACTTTGGCAATCTACTCCTACCAACAAGATTATTACCCAAGATATTTTTCCACTTCCTAACTTGACCTACAAGGGTTTCACCTTCCATAACCTCAATTTCCATCTCAAACCCCCTAGGATCACCAATACTCCACCCTTGTGGTGATTTCCATCATCACTAAAGTGAGGGGAATATCTATGTAAGGTGATAGTGGGCAGTTACTCCCATATTTGTCCCACTTTTGTGGATTGGGTCGAGATTCCCAACCTACAATCTATGTGATAACATTTTGGCTTTGTTGTTGAGGAAGAGTTTGAATCCTCTTCCATGCCCTAACGACACTTTGATAAGCTTTGATCCCAAATCCTTTACCCCTAGCTTGACTGGTGACTCCACATGAGGGGAGTTGCCTTTCTCGTTTCCTCCTTTGATGAGATAAAGCTAATTTGACAACTCGACCACCCTATAATTTGTCTTCCCAAAGGACCCCTCCCCTTGGAAGATTCAAACCTTCCAAGTCATATTGAAGAAAGCCTCCATTTAACTCCCTTGTTGTCAAAACCCTTTTCCATGTTAATATCCTCTTTGCATCAATGACTTGTCCTTGGGAAAAATACATTTACAAGCCCTTGATCATGGTCTCCATTGTTGGATATCCAAATACCATTCATAAAGAAACCAACAAATGGTTGCCAAAGTTTCTGGGAAACAATGTGGTCACAACTGAAGAACAACTCTATGTAATTGGTCGAGACACGAAGAATGAAGAAGTGGAACATGAAGATGTGGCAAAGAAGTTTATATCTACATCTCTTACTGACGATGAACAGAGGTGGTTCAAAGGATTTCCTGAAAATCACCTTGCAACATATGAATATTTTTCTAAGTTGTTCAAGAACAGAAGGGAAACAAAGAAGGATAACAAAATGCTAATGACTCGGTTAAACCAAATTAAAAAGAAGGAGATGGAGACAGTGAGTGAATTCGATGACAGATTTGATAAACTATATAGCTAAATCCTAAAGGGTTTGTACCCATCTGAAGTAGTTGTCCATCTCCTCTATGTGAATTCGTTTAAAGGGTAGTTTGGCTTCATCCTAAGAGATAATAATCCCACCACTTTGGCACAAGCCAAAGAACACAGTGAAAATATCAAGGAGAATCTTATCTCCTCCAAGATTGATCCTTTTCAGTATCCTTGTGCCAAGAAAGAAGAAAATACGAAGGTGTCGAACAATAGTGCTCCAGATCCAATAGCCCTCATAGATCAGAAGCTTGATCAAATCAATACTCAATTTGTCCAGACCTGGAATTAGGTTGTGACCCGGTTGACAAACTTGGAGAGGAATCAATCTGCTCCAAAACCTCCATTCATCAAACAACATAAGGATGTTAGAGGATGGAAGGCAAGGCCTCAACAAGAGGCAAAGGCTTATGATACTTTGAAGCCCATTGGGATGGTCAAAATTGAAGAATCACAATGGTGCTCTCCTTGTCAAGAACCTCATATGGATTAGGAATGTGCCAGAAGGGAGGAGGATTCACTTGGTAGTATGAACTTCATTGACACCATGTTTTGTGTTCAAGACGACGACGATGATGAGTATGTGGACATAACACATTAACATCTTGATGAATTCTGCAAAATTGGAGCCAGAGAAGGTTGTCTCAGAGTACTTAACCAGATGACGGAGGATCAGAGGAAAGAATTGAAGAAAAGGGGAATCTTAACTTATGCTAGAAGGAATAAGATTCATGTCTAGACTTTAGTTTATTCACAACCAGAGAAATAAGCTCCATCTCAACCACTAAAAGAAGCTCCATCTCAATCAACAGGGAAAGTCATCCAACCTCTCCCACCTCTAATCCATGACTTGCTTCTGAAACCAATGTATATAGATGAAGAAATTCAGTTGAACATAGACATCCCACCCATGGTTGGAAATATGAATATGTCAGTTCCTATGGTGGAAATGTGCAAGATTCCCTTTTTTAGAATAGAAGTCTTGAAAGTATTGAAGATACCTGCATAAGAAGTAGATCCTCTTGTGATTTTGAATACTATGTATCATGGACAATGAGAGGATGATACCCCTCCTTTCTATATTTCGCTCACCACAAATGGTCTCTGTCTAAATAATTGCATCTGAAACTCAAGGGCCTCGACAAATGCGATGTCCCTAAAGGTCATGAACCAACTTGGATTGAATACAACTAGCCCTTATGAAAATGTTTGTGGCATTGATTCGAAGAAGGTGAAGGTCTACGGTCTCATAGAAAATGTCGAAGTGTATTTGTTGGACTTCCCCCATATCAGCCTCATCATGAACATAATGGTCATTGATGTTCTATATGCATGGGGCATGATTTTTTTGAGGAGTTGGCCTTTTTCCCTCGGTGGTTTTATCAATATGGATCTCACCTATGCACACATTCCCATGGGGGATGGCACTTTTTAGATCCTATATAGTAGGCAAGTGGTCAAGAAGCATGTGATGGATATTTTTGGCCCTAATTATCATAGTGAGTGTGAGTTTGATGTCCCTTGCCAGAGCATTGAGTATGATCCTTGAGAATTTCCTTTTCTATAGGAAGAATTCATAGACATATTGCTTCCAAAGACATATAAATACAAAGGAAATCTTGCATAATTCCAAGGAAAAGAGCTTGGGTTCATCAATATATTGAGGGAAGAAGAGGATAAGAAAGATAAGGAACATGAAAAGGCCATTAAGGATGTGATTAATACAAAACCACCCTCATACCCTTACATTGAGAATATACCTTTCATTAACAATAGTGAAGGGAGCCTTGCACTGATGTGGGATAAGAATAGGGGTGAGCCTAAATATAATCAAAGGAATGATGTCGCATGGCTTGGCCCTTACATCATCGAGAAGAAGTCCAAGGAAGGAAAGCATTACTTGTCTACTATGAACGAGAGGTAGATGCCACTGCCAATGGATGAGTCTCTTCTCTGATCCTACGTCAAAGGAACTTGATTTCTTCAGGGCTCAAGCCCCTAGTTAGTAGGTAGGTCATATTGATTTGTTGCATTTTCATCTTGATTTCTCATGGTAGTTTAGTTGCATTTCATTTCTGATTTTCATTTTTCTCTACTTGCATTATTGATTTACATACTTTGTTTTCATCATATTATATGAAAAAAGTGCAAAATTTTCTTTTCTAGATTAGTTGTCTATTTTGAAGTTTTAGATTTTGATTATATGAGCAAAGGATGAGTGAGCCACCCTAGATTTTACAGTTTGTTGTTTTAGTGTTTGTAGGCATAGGTCTAACCAAGAGATGTTGAGGTTCTCATGCACTCTGCAATGAGTACATGTCCCCAAGTAGGAGCTAGATGTTATCCCCCATTTCTAGGGATAACTAAGGAGATGATGTCTCAAGGACCTTAGGATGCAGACATGAAGTGTCGAGGGATGGATTGGCTTGTGATGTCCATTTACACATATGAAGACCCACTTCACCACCATACTTCTTTGGTTATTCATGATGCCATTCACCACATCAGTCTGTTTTTGGAAGACAATGGGTCTTTATCCATGAGGTACAAGTCAGGTATTATGGTAAGTGTCACTTTAATACATGATTCATTTGAATATGTTGCATTTAAAGTTGCTTTTGATTATATAACATCTGCATGGAAATTATGCTCTTTGTTCCTTTTCACCTTGGTGGTTGACATCGTTCCCTAGAAAGTAGTCATCCTTGGGGAAAGGTTTTCCACTGGGAGGTGTTATTGATAATTCATCGTACCATTCACGATCATACTTATCACTTTTCAAAAATTCCAGATAGTAGTTATAAGGGGTTGAAATTCCATTGTAATAATTCGGATGGAGAAGGAATACAAGATTTATTTTCCATTCTCATATGTTTGCATGGTTTTTAGATCTCATGAATGAATCAAAATTTATTGACTACGTCAGTTAATATAATATAAGTTTGAAAATTGAAAAAATGTAAAAATAAAACATTACAATTTTGAAGGATTTGTAATGGATCGGATA
>JASDQU010102736.1:550170-561095 GCA_032191745.1 Picea mariana | reverse complement strand
AATAGGGCATTCTGGCCATTGCAAACTTCCCAGAAAGCATGTTCCTGTATGAGTGGCCGATTTTTCCAGGCCGCATTCAAGATGTTGGAGCCCTGAATTTGTTCCTGCATTCTTATAAATTGACTTTGGTGCATATTGGGGGCATATTTGCATTTCTAGAGTTTTGCCCAAATATCTGCTGGTGTTTTGAGCCATCTCCACCAAATTCTTGCTCCCATGGTGCTATTTAATTTTCCAGGGTCTCGAAGGCCCATACCACTTGAAGATTTGGGCTTGCAGACTTTGTCCCAGCTAACTAGGGCCCACTTTTTGTTTGGGTTGTGTCCATGCCATAGAAAGTTTCTTTGCATATTCCTTATTTTCTTTATGACTTATTGGGGGGAAACTAGGGCTGAGAAGAAGTAAGTTGGGATGGCTTGGAGGACTGACTTTAAGAGAATGATTATGGCTAGAAGGTTGAGGGAGCGAAAGGTCCAGTTGCTAAGATGGTTGGTGATGGAGAGTAGGAGAGAGTCCTAGGAGATGTTTGTGGACGCTGAGTCAAAAAGAGGGAGTCCCAGGTAGCGAGAGGGAAGAGTGCAGATGGGGGTATTTAGAAGTTAAGAAAGGTGTTGTTGGATTGCCATGGGAGTATTAAAAAATAAGAGTTGTGATTTGGCCAGATTAAAGGTGGTGCCAGAGGCTTTGTTGAAATAGGAGAGGATGGAGCTTAGTTTAATTGCTTCTTGCGCGGTGGGGGTGTTCATTAGCAGCGTGTCATCGACAAATTGGTTGTGGGAGGCTGCTAGTTGTAACCCATGAAGAGGGAGGCCTTGGAGGGATCCATTTTGAATTGAAGCCTTGATATAACGTCCTAGACCTTCAACCATTATGACAAAAAGGAAAGGGGAGAGAGGGTCGCCTTGCCTTATTCCTCTTGAGGGGGAGAAGGTTTGAGAGGGGACACCATTGATAAGGATTGAGAAAAAGGTTGAGGAGATGAGATTGATTATCCAAGAGACCCAATCCTTGTTGAAGCCAAAAGCCGATAGGAGTGTTGTCATGTATTGCCATCTTAATTTGTCAAAAGCTTTTGAAAGGTCAAGTTTTAGAAGCATACCTGGAGTAAGAGTGATTTTGAGCGAGTGAAGGATTTCATGGACAAGTATGATGCTATCCATGATTTGCCTTCCTTCCATATATCCTAATTGCTCCTTGGAGATGATGAAGGGTAGAATTGGCTTGAGTCTTAGAGCTACGACCTTGGAAATGATTTTGTAGATCACGTTGCAAAGAGCTATGGGTCTAAAGTTCTTCGAATGTGTGACTCTTTCTTCTTTGGGTATTAGGGTGAGGAAAGTGGCATTTAGTGCTGGAAGAAATTTTCCTCAACTGCGTGGTTCCTCCACCTACTGCCACACTTCCTCCCTTAACATTAGCCAACAGGAGTGGAAGAAGTCTATTGTGAAACCATCTGGACCTGGAGCCTTGACTGTGGGTAACTCCTGAATAGCATGATCCACTTCTGCTTGGGTTATTGGTGTCATGAGAGCCTCATTATGTTCCTGGGTGATTATAGTTGGGATATTTTGGGTCACCCCCTCTATTGTTGAGGTGCGGTCCACCTTGGGTTCTAAGAGGAGATCCTTGTAGAAGTCTGTCAGCTCGTGCATTATTTCCTGATGAGTTAACAGGGTGTTTCCTTGTGAGTCATCCAACTTTGTGATGCGATTGATAAGGCGTCTGCGAATCATAAAACGGTGGAAGAATTTGGTGTTTTTCTCTCCCTCGTTGAGCCATTGAACCCGAGATTTCTGTCTCCATAGGATTTCTTCCTGCTTGTGTCTTTCTTCTAGTTTCCTTTTGAGTTCACTCTCCTCCTACTACTGAGTGATTGTGTATCTTGCGTGAATGAATTGTCCCTGAAGGTTCTCTAGTTTTTGTTCCAGCATTTTCCTTTCCTGGAAAATGTTCCCAAAGACTTCTTTGTTCCATTTGCGCACTTGTTGTTTAAAATGTTTGAGTTTTTGCTGGAAGCAATACATTTTTGTACCCCTCTATGTTTCCGCAGTGCTCCACCAGTGACGGGCTAACTCCTGGAAATTTTGATGGGAGAGCCAAAACATTTCAAATCTGAAGGGTTTAAGCTTGGGGGTGGCAATATTGTCAACCCAGAGTTGAACCGACTAGTGGTGTGAACCTGCCTTCAGGAGGATGTTGGAATCTACTAGGGGGCCTTCAAAAAGGAGAGTTTCCGAGATGAGGAAGCGATCAAGGCTGCATGCTATTTTTTGGTGACTTGATCTTTTGTTGGTCCAGGTGTAGGTGCCATTGTTATTCTCAATATCTATCAGTCTGAGGTTCTCTATGAGATTCTATAATTTTGCGCTATCCTTCTCCAGGCGCTTTTTCCCCCCTCGCTTCTCCTCCAGCGTGAGAATCATGTTGAAGTCGCCCCCTATTATCCATGTCTTTCCCTCTGCTAAGGAACCTAGGTAAGCTAGGCTTTGAAGAAAGAGGTCTTTGTCTTGGCTGTTCTGTGGTCCATAGGCATTTGTGATCATTCCTTCCTTGTCTGAATCGATGGCTTTGTAGTGTGATGTGATGGTGCATGGAGTCGAGAAGCCTTAATCAAGGATGACTGTAGTAGGATTCCATAGGATGGTGAGGCCTCCTGAAGCCCCCTTTGAGTCTGTTTGATAGGATTCACAGTTGCGCCAACATCTTTTGATCATATCTTTGAAAGTTTTCCTTGAACATTTTGTCTCTTGTATCAGGAATATATCGGGGTCTTCCATTTTGATGCAGTTTCAGAGAATCCTTTGTTTGGATCTTCCATTTAGGCCTCTGATATTCCAAGTGAGGATATTCATAGTTAACAATTTGGTCGGTGGGAAAAGGAGCTCTCTGAGAGCCTGTGAATCTGTCCCGAGTTGATCATATAGTTTCTTGCCTCCTTTATTAGCTGATGAGTTGATTTTCTGCCTTGTTGCTTGTTTTCTTTTGGGTGTTTTCTTGGATCTTGGTTTGGGTATGAGTTGATCCCCAACCTGGATGTAGCCCCTATTGATGAGTCTAGAAATAATTTGTGAACTTTCTTGAGTTGGTCCTCCGGTAAGGTTTGAATATCTTTCTTGTTGGGTGCTTCTTCTAACCTATCTAGGTCGATTTCTGCTAGGTCTGGATCATACATTTCCATGATTGTGTCTTCCTCTCTTTCTGGTTCTTTCCCTGAGACTGGGTGAGTCTGTGGATCTGCTTGGTTTGCTGGGGTTTGATACTCTTGTGATGACTGATCTTCCTTGTGCTTGTTGGGATCTTTCCTTGCGGTCTTGTGGGGTTTTTCCACCTCTTCTACCACTAGGAGGTGGTTAAGGGCTTCAAATGAATTATTATTTGGGTTCTTTTTTCCATTGTTGGTTGTGGGCTTCTTCTGCGCTTGTCTCCTTCGATTTTGAACATAGGTAAATTTTTCCTTGATTTCTCTTCAGCTTCCCTCTTGGGGGGGGCATTGAGAGGGCAGTCTCTAAAAAGGTGTCCATGTTCATGGCATTTTAGACATCTGAAAAGGATGTGTTCATAGTCTATGGTTTGGGTCCAATCCTCGTCTTGGTATTCTAAGGTAACTGTGCCTAGCAGAGCTTTGGAGATGTTCATATAGACACATATCCTTGCATAAGAGGTGTATTTTCTCTATTTGGTAGCTTCGAAATATTTGAAATATTTACCCAGGGTGTTGCCTATGCCCAGTAAAATTTCCTCTAACCAGAACTCTTGAGGTACGGAATAGAGGCAAATCCATACCGGTGCGTATGTGAAGTTTTCCTTTTCTGGGTAGAAGCGAACTGTCCAGAAACGTAGGTAGAGGCCAACCGAGTTGTATAAATATGGTCCCCCTTCAATGATCCTGTCGTTGTCCTCCAGGTTGTAGATTATTACTGTAAAGAAACCTTTGGAGCTCAGTTGGAGCTCATAGTCTCCCTTGAGGTTATACCACGCCTTGATCCAATGAGCTAGGTCCTTTTCTGAGAGGCAGAGACCTAGGAATTTTCTTATGAGGGCATGGTCTCTCATGAACTGCGTATTCTCCCCTATCCTGGTGGTTTTGATGATGTACATGGGCGCAACCGGGGCTTGGGGGATGCATTTTCCAGGTATCCAAACCCGAGCTTCTTTTGGATGCAAGGACTCAACATTCGTGTTCGATTATTTACTTATATCCATCTCTTCCTGTAGATATTAGTCTCATAAGTGCAATGGCGGCTCAAAGGACGGTCGACGCGTTCACGAGATCTCCGGATCATTGGCGGCGACGTTATGGTAAGAGGGGGATTTTTGCCCCCCTTTTGTTCCCATTCTTTTGTGGCGGTCAGTGCCGAGGTGCAGAGGCGACCAACGCGTGCAGAAGAGTTCAGACGTGGTCAGGGTGGGAGGGAAGCTGGTGCATGTTACTTCTAAGCCATCTGATTTATTTATTATAAATATATGTATAATATATATATTATTTATAATTATAGAATTATATTAAAATTCTAATATTATTATAACTTAGACACCAACCAAATTATACACCAAATTCTATATTTAATTTTATAATTTATATAAAATTATACACCAAATTCTATATTTAATTTTATAATTTATATAAAATTATACACTAAATAATCTTACACGTTGCAAATTTATACTTTGGGACATTACATGTAATGTATTGTGAAATGAGGTAATAATAGTTTAAAATTTCATTATGCTAGTAGCGTATACATTATAAAATGTTGCTAGGATTAATATTAAGGGTTAATACTAATATGTTGATTAACATTTGTATATGTTGATTAATATGTTGATTAACATTTGTAGGACTAAAGTGGAACTTAGGATAACATATTAATCTAGGTTATGGGGTTTTAATAATTAATCTACATTGTGTTTAAAACACTTTAATTAGTTTTCAAAACTCTAAGGACCTAAAGAGGTAAGTAAGAGTAATTGGCGGGTACCTCGCAGTGCTATCATAACTGGCAAGGCAAGGGAGTTAGCAACTTACCTGAACAAAGTTACGAATCTTAGAGGCTTTTGACCCTGACATTTAACCACTTACCTTATAGGAGTAATGTTTGTTTACAAACAAGTATAAAGAACTTATGCCTAACCCTATGTTTGCAAAATCAAGTTTGAGCAAGATGTGGAATGCCTTAAACTCTTTCCCGATAAGCATTGGATTAATGCAGATTCAGTTATCCAAGATGGTTAGGACTCGGGGAAATCGAGGTTATGGGGCATCGTCGCAAGGAACACCAACGTCGGCGCTGCCACCACCATCGCTTGAATTAGCTCTCATTTTTGCGCTCCTTAAAGGCTATTAATCAGACATTAAAGGGACGCCAGTCAACAGATGTCGAAGTGGAACCCCCACCATCTGGAGTGGGTAACCCTGAAGCATCGAGGGACTCAGGGGGAGGGCCTCCACCAAGGGGCATCACTAGAGAACTACAGAAGATAAAACTCCCATAGTTTGTTGGAAGATGTGCAAGTGAACATGCTGAGGCATGGTTGGAAGGAATGATGCGTTGTTTCAGATTCCAGATCAAAGGAAAAGATAATGATCTTTTAACTGAGGGATAGTGCCTTGAAATGGTGGGGTAATCTCGAGAGGTAGTTGCACCTTACCCCTGAGACTGTCTCATGGGATATTTTTGAAGAAAGGTTCCAAAGGAAATATTTACCTACTTACTACGAGGAACAACAGGTAGGAGCATTTCATGCTCTAGTTCAGGGAAACAAAATTGTGGAAGAGTACAAGATCAATTTCATGGAGTTAGTAAAATATGTCTCGTACATGGATACCGATCAAAGACAAGAAGAACGTTTTGTGTACGGATTAAACCCTAAGATAAGGGCCATGGTACGGATGTGGAAACCATCGTTAGTAGTTGAAGCAGTTGAAAATGCTCATTACACCGAGGAGCATATGAGCTTAAACGGAGGTATGAGATCAACCATTCCACAACATCCTAGATTTGTGAGGAAGGCCCCTAAGACCTTCTCCAGGGAAGGAAKCTCTAGGCCTCCTCTTTATGGMAATAGAGTCACACTTAGAGAAGTTACAACAGGTATWTCAATGGCAGCGAGTGAAACATCCCACTCATCACCAACGACGCAGGTAGGTCCACGACCATCTCAGGGAGAAACAAGTAGGGGTAGGGGCTCCAGCGGAAGGAACTCATTTAAGAGGCCTTCACAGGGAAGCACCCAGGTTCCACCCCAGGTTACTTGTTGGGGGTGTGAAGGATCTCATTACCAACATGATTGTCTAGAGTCAATTTCTCTTGTATCGCTAGAAACTCCTCAAAATACTACATCCATAATTATGGTAGGATTTAATCAACCTAGAAGACCTTGGCTTGATACTGGAGTAGTTGCAGTTTTTGGATATAGTCACAATCTTCCGAAAAATCCTGAAAAATTCCTTCCAAAATTCGATCTCGATAATAGAGAAGTTCTTGTAGATCATATTAGAATATTTATGTTGGCTGTCAATTTAAAGGGAGTTCGATATGAATATGTTGTATGTATATTTTTCCTTTATACTTTTGAAGGAAGAGCTTCAACATGGTATTTTTCATTACCATAAGGGAGTATTACAAATTAGAATGATTTTGAAACTAGATTTATAAAGAAGTTTGGGCAGAATAAAACACCAACAACAATGGTTCTAGATTTATCAAGAATCAAAATAACACCAAAAGAAAAAGTTGAAGATTTCAACCAAAGATTCCTAACTTTATTGAATAAAATTCCAACGGCTTTTGTGCCTCCAGATAATGTGATTCTGGGATTTTATACTACAACTTTGCATTCTTCTATTGTGATTTTTGTTATACTATCCCAAAAGAATACATTAACAAAATCATTTGAAGAAGCATCAAGCATAGAGCTGGGAATGATGAGTATTGCCAGTAAGGAATCAATTGAATAAAATAAAATTGCACCTCAAAGTAGGAAATAAATGTGCTCAAAACGACTGAAGAAAAGAAAGATAAAGAAACCATCAATATGGAAAGCCTACATAGATTGGTTGAGAGCTTAGCGAATGAAATTATGGATTTAAAAAAGAATGTGGCAGAGGAATCGACCTCTAAAAATCCATGGAGACCATTTACTAGGAGAAATATTTCTCCACCATGTAATCAAATTTCTTTTGTTGATGTTGATGAAGATTAAGAAGTTGAGGAAGAAGCTCAAAGCTATGAAAAAGAAGATGATCAAGAAAATCCCGAGGCAAACCTCACTTGGGATGTAGTTGAAGGAATGATTGACGAAGAGGTAAATGCAGTCCAAACTAGAAGTAAAAATACACTTGCCAGTACTTCTACTCAAGCTCCTCCAATACCTAGTAAAAATAATTCATCCCAAGAACAATCCAAAACTTTGGTAGTTTTAGATCAACTTGGCTATGATATAGTTGAAGATTTGAAGAAAATTAGGGCAAATATTTTGTTGTTTGAATTATCAAAATTAAAACAACAAAAAAACAATTCTTTTAGANAATGATTGACGAAGAGGTAAATGCAGTCCAAACTAGAAGTAAAAATACACTTGCCAGTACTTCTACTCAAGCTCCTCCAATACCCAGTAAAAATAATTCATCCCAAGAACAATCCAAAACTTTGGTAGTTTTAGATCAACTTGGCTATGATATAGTTGAAGATTTGAAGAAAATTAGGGCAAATATTTTGTTGTTTGAATTATCAAAATTAAAACAACAAAAAAACAATTCTTTTAGAGCACTAGGAATATACACTTCTGGAAAAAAAAAACTTCTACTGCTCTTAATAAAAATAAAGTTGTCCAAAACGTTTCTTCAAACAAGAAGAAACATGTCAATTCCAATGATAATTTGATCGGGGAAAAATCAAATTCTCATACTCCACATTTTATTTTAACATGTGAATTTATAATATAAATGTGCACAATTGTTTAGTTGATTCTGGTGCCTCATCAAATATCATGCCATATTTTGTCGCAAAAAAGATAAATGTTTTACTCCAGAAATCTAATGTGCAGATAATGCAATTAGATAGGTCAAAAGTTAAAGTTTTGGGTGAGCGTAAAGATGTCTTTATTAGACTAGCTTCCAATCCAAAAGTTCATCAAGTTATTGACATATTAGTTGCATATATCCCTGAAGCCTATTGTTTACTACTTAGTAGAGATTGGTCTGAAAAACTTAATGGTTATTTTGTAACTGGTTGTTCTCATTTATGGTTACCATATAATGGTAAACCAAATCAAATCAAGGTTGAACAAGAAATACACATGGAACATACTGTCATAGATCTTGATGATTCAAATGAACCCATAATGTTTTCTAGTTCAATTTTAGGAAACTATTGTGTCGATACCTTCTTTGGAAATTTTGTTGCAGAAAAATCCTCATTCTCAAATTCTTTAACTTTGTCTGAAATTTCAAACTATTCCCCAAAAAAACGATTTGATGTGTGTAAATTATATAAATGAAACTATACATTCTCCTGTAAATAGTGAATTTTGGTCTTAATTTTTTTATGGTTCCAAATCTAATGATAGTGTTGGAGCTGGATGTATCTTACAGAGTCCCACTTCCAAGAAAACTATGCTAGCATGCATATTAGAATTTCAATGCACAAATAACGTTGTAGAGCATGAAGCGCTCATACAAGGGTTGAAGAAAGCAATTGACATGAATGTTCAATACATGAAGGTATTTGGATATTTTGAAATCATCGTCAAATAGGTAAGAGACACTATACATTGTGTTTCTAATCATCTCAAGAATTATTAGCAGATTGTTTGGGATCTTATTTCTCATTTCATGGCCTTCAACATTAATTTGATTCCCAGATCTCAGAACTTTGATGCTGATTTGCTATCTAATGATGCCTCCAAATTAATTCCTTCTGAAGATTTTTCCCATGATAGATTCTCCATAGAATTACTTTTTAGAACTTATGTGCCTGATAACATTATTAATTGGAGAATTTTGAATGAGGATTATGATATCATAAATTTTCTTACACAAGAGGATACATATAATGACTCAGTAATTTATGAAGATCAACATAATTTATAAATTTAGGGTGGGGGGTGGGGCAATATTATAGTAAATGTCGAATTCAATTCACCATCATCAAACATAAAATATAAAAAATATTATTCCTAAATCAATAGTCAGATTGGAAAAACTTTATGATTTGAAGGATAGATTTAAAGCTCTTACAAATTGTAAAACAAATAGGCCATCAATGAAATTTGAAATAATCAATTTGGGAACTGAGGATAATCTACAAAATCCAAACCTTGGATTAAGTTATACGTCATCCAAGATAATATCTTTTATTCATTTGTTAAAATGATATAAATATATTTTTGCTTGGAATTACATTATTTGAAGACTTATGACACATCAATAATCCAACATACTATTCCTTTGAAACCAGATGTAAAGCATGTTCAACAAAAGCTGGGAAAAATTCATCCAAATTCAGAACAACAAATAAAGAATGAGCTGAATAAAATTTTAAAGGCTAAAATCACATTTCTTGTTAGACGTTCTCATTGGGTATCAAAATTAGTTCCTATTAGGAAGAAGAATGGTGATATTAAAAGTTGCATAGATTTCAAAAATCTGAACAAGGATTCTGAAAAAAGATAATTTTCCTCTTCCTCCTATGGAACAGATTTTACAATTTGTTGTAGGTGCTGAAATGGTGTCCTTTTTAGATGGATTTTCAAGATATAATCAAATTCTGGTGTCTAAATATGATCAACTTAAAACAACATTTCGAACTAAATGGGGCACCTATGCATATAGAAAAATGCATTTCGGTTTAATCAATGATGGAGCCACATTTCAATGTGCCATGAATATAGATTTCAGAGGTCTTATTAATAAGTCAGTGGTCATATATCTGGTTGATATTACCATTTAATCTAAATCCATACTAGATCATATACATCACCTTAAACAAATAATTTATCGCTGTAGAAAATATAGCATATCACGTTAGGAACCAAATATCAATATAGCATAGAAAAACCTCAGAAAAAGTACTCAACGCCTTGAAAAAGAGATAATTTCGGATAATAAGCCTCTTCGAGGGGGCAACCTCCTTTTACCCCACTTAAATGTTCAACTACAAGATGATTCAAAATGAAAATGTCTCCTTGGTATATATAGGAGACTAGGAGGTATAATTACAACTAATGGCCTAAAGCCGACATAAATAAAGTAACATTACTAATATAATATGCCCCAATTAAGCAGTAATGAGTCAATATTAGGGTTTAACATGCCCCTCCCCTTGAGACAAGTGTTGTCCGCAATGCTTGAGTAACTCTGGATGCTTCTATATAAATGACTCATCTTCCCAAGTAGAATCTTTAGCCGGTAGTTTCCTCCATTTAATGAGATAGTCTGAAATGGATCTATTCCTCAGCTGGCGAATTCTTGTGTCACTGATGGCTTCAGGATCCAATATGATTTTTCCTTCCTCGTCAAGTTCTGGAAATATAGTTTGAACTGAGATCTTGTCACCTATAACCTTCTTTGAGCATGAAACATGGAAAACTGGGTGTACTCGTGAAGATGCAGGTAACTCCAATCTGTATGTCATAGTACCAATCTTTTGCAACACCTTATAAGGGTCATAGTACTTTGGTGATAATTTATTATCCTTCTTGGCTTGCTTAAGGGACATCTGTTTGTATGGTTGTAGTCTTAAAAATACCTAATCCCCTACTTCAAAACTTCTTTCACTACGATGTTGATCTGCTTGTTGTTTCATGCGATTCTATGCCATGGTCAGGTTGTCCTTTAAGATTTGGAGAACTTGTTGTTGATTCTCGATGTGATCTTCCACTGCTTGAACCTTAGATTTTTCTTTTAGAGAAGAAGTGATGGAAGG
>JASDQU010102736.1:522775-540370 GCA_032191745.1 Picea mariana | reverse complement strand
AATGGTGTATACAACTTTTAAATATTGTTGTGTAGAGAAAAATGTTTCACCCAGTGTGTCGCCAATTGTTGAGCCTCAACAACCCCCCAATGTAAATTTTTGAATTTAAAAAAATTTAGGGTCCCTCTTTGCTTTATTCTATATTCATCATTATTGTTTTGTTTGTAAATGATTTTCTTTTTAACTTGTATGTATATATATATATATATATATATATATTCACGATCCCATTTTATCCCAAGGTCATATGCCCAAAGTATATGACTTTACAAAGAGCTCCAAAATATTGTATATCGACCATCGGGCTAAATCACATACACCATAACTCATAAATTACCCGAGATCTCGAAATCTGACATTCAACGGTTATTTATTGCTCGTCTACACATGACCATAAGATGACGTGTCTTCTATGATATGTGGCACCTATCCTATGTGTATGACATGTGTCACCCATTAATGTTTGTATTTGCCATTGTATCTTTTATGTTCTTTTACTGAAAATCTGTTTGGAGTAAATATTGTACAAGGTTAAAATCTACAAGGCTCAGTCTTTATTCACTAAATATTTTTCCAATCAAAGCAACTCTAAAAAAACCATGCTTTCATCATCGAATTGCACAAAGCAATTCTTAAATTTAAAGGATGAAATTACAAATAAGTAAGTTGAAGTTATTAAAAGAAGAACAAGCAAACCTACCAGGGCTTTAGACACTCGCTGGCAGGGGGTCAATGTTTGTGATTCTCATTAAAGGGGTTATGCATGATTATAAAAGAAAAGCAATTAAATTTTTATGAGAGATGAAGAATAAATGTGTGCAAAGATTTGGTTTTAATAAGTACTAGGATTTAGTCACTTTCACAATCCATTAAAGACTTTGTCAATTTATAATGAATGAAAATCCCTTATAAAGTTCCAGAAGTTATCTGTAAGNATATATATATATATATTCACGATCCTATTTTATCCCAAGGTCATATGCCCAAAGTATATGACTTTACAAAGAGCTCCAAAATATTGTATATCGACCATCGGGCTAAATCGCATACACCATAACTCATAAATTACTCGAGATCTCGAAATCCGACATTCAACGGTTATTTATTGCTCGTCTACACATGACCATAAGATGACGTGTCTTCTATGACATGTGGCACCTATCCTTCGTGTATGACATGTGTCACCCATTTTTAATCCCAACATAATGGTCATTCAATCATTTATGTATGACACGTGGCACTTGTGTATGATCGATACGTCATCTTTTCCACATCATCTCACATATCATATCTTGAATTTTAATTAGAAACATGTTCTATTGACTACACGATATCTCGATGATCCAAAATGGATCCAGGAAGGCCTAAAAATCAAAATTATTGGAATCAAATGAAACCAACGCCATTGCGTCGGGCTCGTCACGCTGATTTCGACCATGTAATTTTTTCTGCAAATGGACACCATATGCGAAAGTTATCGTGTTCTGATTGATTTTCCAAACATGCAAAAAGTCAATCTGGTCAAAGTCAACAAGCCATACTACTGACGTCATCAGTACGACCGGTGACGTTAGCAGGACATGTGGAAACACGAGGAGGTGACATGTGTCACTCAGTTTTGGCATTTTTGGGCTGAGCTCGACCAATACGGAAATGACACATGGCATTGTACGGATGTGACACGTGGCAGTTGGTACGTGACATGGCCCAATGACAGGTTGACACGTGGACGTACGAATGACATATGGTTGTACAGATGTTGACGTGGCACCCCAAATTTTTCTAATGTTGGTTAGGCAAAAAAATTTGTTGATACTTCGAGGGATTCAAACCCTTAACCTCCGGGAGGAGCCACGTCTTTGCGAAAGGGGGCAGACCGATCGGGCTTCATTGTGCCTTGTTAAGCCACATGGAAAATATTTATTTAAGCTGCAGTTGGTATGATTTTTGGGCTACGCTCCGATCGGAGGGGTCCAACGTAGGGCCACATGGCACCCCACACGACCAAAGCTACAAATTGGGAGCCAAAGGCAGGCACGTGAGGGTTAAGGCCAGGGCACATGGCCATGCATATGACGAAGGCGCCATGAGAAAGGGGCGCAGATAGGTGTTTATCCCAGAGCTCTGACACATGGAACTTCATGTGACCATGAGCCTGAGAAAAAGGGGGTTGTGCCCAAATATTTTCCCAATTTGGGTTTTTCACTATATTATATGTTTTTTTTTGTTTTTTTTTATGCTGATTTTGGGAGATTTTGCCGATGTTTGGGGGATATGGAGCCCGATTTGAGGCCATATCTTGAGAGGAAGTTGGGATAGGATCACAAAATCAAATCCTATATAAATTAGAGGTTTTTGATAAACCAGGAGGTTCAGAATTGCAAAATGATGATGATTTTGTGAAGCTTGAAGCCATTTTTATGCACGAAAGCCATTGAGGAAGCAAACTTTGGAGGCTAATTCTGGGAGCTACGCTCAACATTTTTCAGTTCCGTCAATTATGTTGGATTCTTGAGGTCAAGAAGAACACAATCAGACTAGTTTGTAATTATTTTGATACATTTATGATGTACTTTCAAAGCATTCAAGAGAAATAAGAAAGCGTCATCCACTAAGACAAATGCCCAGAGACGTAGGCAATCTTGCCGAAATCCATTGGAAACCTTGTTGTTATGGTTTGATGTTCTTTATGCTTATATTATGATCTTCATTTATTTATGATGGTTGCAATAATCTCTCATCAATTTCTTCTTCTTTCCTTAATTCTTGATTGGTAATTGAACACATGCTTAAAACTTAACCAAGTCTTAAAATATCATTTTCGGATCAAATGGTATCAGAGTATGTTGACAGTTGGATGTTTGAGTTTGCATGATTACTAGGGAAAATCTAAGTCGTGGTGAAGGAGAGCTTGAAGAAGGAGATCCAGAGATTGGATTGAGAAAGAGGACTTCTCAAAGTGAGGAGATGGCATCAGAAGAAGGCATGTCTCAGAACGAGATAGAGTTGCAAGAGAATTTATTTGCCATGTCTGAGATGGTAAAGGTCTTATATGAGGATTACTTCGAACAGAAGAGGCCTTTCCAAGGGGAATATTCAAAACAAGGAAAAAGTGAAGAAGGAGAGGATCCTCCTAAAACTCCTCCTTCACCTCCTTCTTCTCCATCATCTTCTTCTTTTTCAAGTACAAGTTCAAAATCTACTGCAAGAAAACATTCCCATAAACATAAACATGATATGCCTTTACTTAAGCTTGATGTGAAATTTGAATTGCCCATGTATGATGGTGAAGTCAATGCTGAGAGGCTTGATAACTGGGTCATACAAATGGAAGTTTATTGCAGTGTGCAACAAATCAAAGATGAAGCAACTCAAATCAAGTTGGCATCGCTTCCTCTTACAGGCACAACACTCATCTAGTGGTAGAGTAAGTTGCAAAATGGCATGCAACAAGTTGGTAATGTATTTCCATCATGGAAAGATTTTGTTTTTTCACTTAGAAAACAAT
Source organism: Picea mariana (assembly GCA_032191745.1). Taxonomy (NCBI): domain Eukaryota; kingdom Viridiplantae; phylum Streptophyta; class Pinopsida; order Pinales; family Pinaceae; genus Picea; species Picea mariana. Next base: position 536,862 of record JASDQU010102736.1, on the reverse strand, counting down.
TTTATCTTTTGGGTTATAAGGAGAAAGATTTAATTGAATGACAAAGTCTTAAACTAAGAAAAGGACAAACAATGCAAGAATACACATATGAATTTCGTAAAATGGCATTAATGTTAAATATTCCATTACATACACAAGAAACTCGTATGAAGTATATAGGAGGTTTACCTGCACATATTTGTAACATTGTATTTATGTTTGGACCTACTAATATTGATGAGGTTTCTATTCAAGCAACATACATTGAAGCAAGAAAAACATGAGTTCGTGTATCAGAAGAATCGTCTTCAAGGAGAGAAGACAAAAGAAAGGGGAATGGAAAGAAAAAAAATTCAACAACAAGAAAGGAAGAGAAGCTCTCTTGCAAGCATTGCAAGAAAGAAGGGCATGATGATGACCATTACTGGCAATTACACCCAGAGAAGAGACCGAAATGGTTCAAAGAAAGGAAAGGGAGGCAAACAGTTGCAACAACAACACGACCCACAAACTTGGGATATGATTCAGGCGATGAGACTAAGATCACATCAGTTGGTTTGACAGGTAAAATTGGTGATGGATATGATTCTAGAAGTGAATTGTTTCACATAAGGGTGATAATGAAACATACTAAGATCAATACATTCATAGATAGTGGATCTCAATCTAACTTGATTTCATAGGAAGTGGTTAAACAATTGGGATTGACAACTAAGCTACATCATAAACCTTACTCACTTAAATGGATAAGCAACAATCATAAATTGCACATAACAAAGCAATGCACTTCAAAGTTTGCGGATAAGGTAACGTGTGATGTGGTGCCACTCAATGAATGTGGAATGGTCTTAGGCAACCCTTATTTGTATGATCGCAAAGCAATCTTCTACATGGAACAAAATCAATATCACTTAAATAAAGAAGGAAATGAATACGTTGTACATTCTCACCACTTCAAAGAAAAGCAATCTCTTCAAACAAAGGAACAATTAAGGAAGACATCTTATGCAAGCATGATGCAGGAGCATCGCCCACATCAAGCGAGCCAGCGTGGAAGACAATGAACAACTGGACAAGTCCAGCCAAACTTTTTGAATTTTACCTTGAAGATGATGCGCCGAATGTAAATGAGGTCATTTAATGAGAAGTGCCTTTGTGTAATGTAATCAGACCTTGAGCGCCCCACTCTCATCTGAAGTAGATAGGAGGCATTTAAAGTAGTTAATGCAGGTAGATAGAATTTAATTTCTAGATTAGACAGTTTTAGAGCGCAGGAGGGAAAACGGATATAGACACCCTCATTGTACATTGTAACATAAGAAAGCAAATAGTGAGAGCATAATCAGAAGAAGGAGGAGCATAGGAGAATAGCAGAGAGCTGTAGAAGAACACCCATGTACAGATCTTGAATTAATAGAAGAAGTTGATTCAAATCCATGGTTTTGTGTTTGCTCTGTGTGTGTTGATGTTAAATGATGTGCTCACGAGTGTTTGTTTTCCTGTTATGCATTTGCTTTATTGCTGTGTATATGATTTCATGTTTGAGTTTGAAGTCTGAAGGGGAGAAGGAATGAGTTTCAATTGTTTCTCTATCTGAGTGAGGATTCCTGCAAGGAGTGCAGTCGAAAATGTCTACAAGGAGTGCGTTGACGGAGGCTCAGGTAGTTTAACTCTTGTTCTCATTCACCCAGAAGTGAAACTGGGTTACTGGAGCCGTGCAAGGAGTGTGCAAGCTAAGGGAGAGTCTCAGTTGTGAATCTGAGCAGAAGCTTTAAAGGACTGCTGCTGCAGGTGTGCGCAGGGTCGAAGAAATCCAAACACTTGAAGTGTTTGTAGGTTGCCGCAAGGAGTGCGTGCAAAGGGTTCTCTTTTTCTAAGAGACTGGAAAGCTGGAGAAAGCTCAGGAGGGATAGACCTTCAAAATCTGTTGAAGGATTGCACAGGGAGTTCGTGTCGTGGAGCATCTGAAACAAGTGTTGCAGGGTTGCGCACAGGAGGACGAGTGAGCGCAGAGGAACACTTGGTTATCTTCAAGAAATCCTCAAGGAGGAAGAAATCGACAGTCAGAATCTCGTGGAGGGGATTCGTGAAAATCCACCAGCCGTCAAATCCACCAGAGTAGCGAGGAGGTTACGGCCACACCAGGAGTTTAAGCTCGAGAGATCGTGAGCCATTGGATCATCATCTGGTTACCCGTCAACCGTCCGATTGGACAGAATTTGCACAGGGTTTAAGTCCTAGTGGATCATCGGGAATTCAGAGGTCGAGAAGTCCGGGACCTTTTGAGTCTCGAAACAACGAGGAAGTCCTAGCCGTGGATCTCAGGGCGGACATGTGTCAGAAGATCCGAAAGGAGTCGGGGTTCGGCACTTCGTGAACTCCGGGGACAAAGAAAACGTTGCATTAGGATTCACAATCCCGTGATATCTGAAAGGGCGATGAGGGGATAGTGACGTGGAAAATTCAATCCTTACGTGCATCAGGAATCGGCGTTTCATGATTCTTGGGGATGAGAAAATCATAGCAATTGGAATCGTGAACCTCCGAGCCACGATTTCCTGACAGGCTAAAAGAGTGGGCCACGAAGAAGTCAGCGTGGAGGACAGGTGGCGCACCGTATTGGGTTTCGGGAAAAGGTAAGTCCCGGAACTCATTGCATTTGGATTCGCGAACTGACAAACTCGGAATTGCCAATGGAGTACGAATATTGAATGGTTGACCCATGAGTGGATTGGAGTATCGGTGTATCGGGAATCGGGAGTCGGTGAAGTGAGCTATTTGGAACATCACAAGCATCGAAATCCTGATAGAAGAGATCCCGATAGGAGCAGAAAGGGTTGGCAGTGACTCACATCGGGTTTCGGGGGATCGTGAGACACAAAGTGCGTGACCACGGGACTCGCGAAATCGCGAAGTCCGATTTCCCGATTTGAACAAGGAGATCGTTTGGAGAGTTTCTGTGGGTGTGGATATTTCCTGATAGGGAATTAGAAGAGATTTTTCAGTTCTTCAGGCCGAGGAAGGAGAAGGTCCTATGAGCAGATGTGCTTGGAGGGCGCACCTGCGTCAAGTGGTATCAGAGCCGCAGAAAGACTCTTTGCTTTCTATAGCAGAGAAGAAGAAGATTCACCATGTCGTCGAGGAGAAGAGATAGACAATCACTCGATCCAGAGGAGGAAAGTGAAATGTCCAGAGGAAGGGGTCGGCAAGTGCAGAATCTAGAAGTAGAAAGAGATATGCATAACATGCGCGCCAGAATTGTGGAGATAGAGACAAGACATAGGCGTACAACTGATGTAGGAGATATAAGTGAGTCAAAAAGTGAAGTTGAAGCTGAGCGTGAAGGAGAAGTTGCAGCTGAGGATGCAACAAATGAACGATTAATTAAGGCTATTGCACGGATGGGTGCAAAGGCGAAGATGGACATTCCAGTTTATGAGGGAAATCTGGATGTAGAGGAGCTTCTAGATTGGATTAGAGCTCTAGATACTTATTTCGACTATGAAGATATTGAAGAAGACAAGAAGGTCAGGCATGCTGTCACGAGATTGAAGGGACATGCAGCATTATGGTGGGACGAGCTACAAGCTGACAGACGCTGCAAGGGCAAGCAGAAAATCAAAAGCTAGGACAAGATGATCGCAAAGATGAAGGCGAAGTTCATCTCGAGAGATTATCAAATTACTCTGTTCAGGAGAATGCATAACCTGAGACAGAAGCTGATGACGATAAAAGAATACACGGAGGAATTCTACAGGCTGAATATCAGAGCAGGTCATCGGGAGAGTGATGATGAAAAAGTTGCCAGATATATGAATGGCCTGAGACATGATATCTAGGACGAGATGAGCATGGCAACAATCCGAACGGTGGAGGATTCTTACCAAATGGCTTTGAAAGCGGAAGAGAAGCTGAGCCGTAAGCAAGGTCAGAGAGGCCAAGGCAAGAATCAGCCCAAAGGTAAATCGGTTGCCCAGGAAAGATACCAGAAGCCTAAGGACAACTGGAAGAAACCTCAAACTTGAACCAAGAGAGGTGGAAGTTCACAGCGAGGCCAACATGATGAGCAGCGAGGGCAGCATACTGAGCATAACGGAGGGTATGCCGATAACAACATGTTTCCTCATACTAGAGGTAGAGGAAGAGGAAAAGGTGGAGTAATCACATGCTTCATGTGTGGAAAAAATGGGCACAAGTCCTATGACTGTCCAGATAAAAAGAAGGATGGAGGAGAATCTCACATCCCCGAGGCACAGAGATGAGATGTTGAAGCAGAAGATGCAGAAGGCGGAAGGTCATTGATGATGTGGAAGGTTCTCTTAACACCCGAGAAGGAGGTGGAAAGTTCAGTCCAACAGAATAGACTTTTAAGAACTGCTTGCAAAACCAAGGATAGGGTATGTAAGGTTATTGTGGACAGTGGTAGCATAGATAATCTCATTTCAACCGAGATGGTAGAGAAGCTGGAGCTGGAGACGATTGATCACCCGAGTCCATACAAAGTTTCATGGCTACAAAAAGGACATCAGGTAAACGTCACTAAACAATGTTTAGTTGAATTCAAGATAGGAGGATATAATGATCAAATCTTGTGTGATGTTATTCCTATGGATGTCTGTCATTTATTGCTGGGCAGACCATGGTAATATGACAGGAACGTAATTCATGATGGGAAGATAAATACGTATACTCTAGAGAAGAATGGGAGGAATCATATGTTGCTTCCAATTAAAGATATGGAGGTAAAACCAGAAGCAAGAAATATTGTACTTCTCATGAGTGGGAAGGAACTTCTTACGGAGGTGAAGAAGAAAGAAGAGCCGCAATTCTTTGTGGTCAGGAAATCGAGAATTGTTCTAACTAGTACAAGAGTAGACGATTTTCCAGGAGAAATTCAGCAACTACTGGAAGAGTTCGCTGACATCGTGGTGGACGAATTACCTCATTCATTGCCACCAATCAAGAGTGTGAGTCATCATATTGACCTCATACCAGGAGCCAGTTTGCCAAATAAAGCCGCATACAGATTGACACCGCAGAAGAATGAAGAAGTTAAGAGGTAGGTCCATGATTTGTTGGACAAAGGATTGGTTAGAGAAAGCTTGAGTCTGTGTGTTGTTCCAACATTACTCAGTCCGAAGAAAGACGGAGGCTGGAGGATGTGCACTGATTCAAGGGCCATTAACAAGATAACTATCAGGTACAGATTTCCATTGCCGAGGATGGATGATTTAATGGATTGCTTGAGCGGAGCAAAGTATTTTGCAAAGATCGATTTGAAAAGCGGATATCACCAGATTCGCATGAGGGAAGGTGATGAGCGGAAGACAACGTTCAAAAATAATGAAGGGATGTATGAATGGCTAGTCATTCCATTTGGCTTGACGAATGCGCCAAATACCTTTATGAGGTTAATGAATGAAGTCTTGAAGGAATTCATCGAAAATTTTGTCATCGTGTATTTGGACGATATACTGGTTTTCAGTAAGACGAAGGCTGAACATTTGAAGCATTTGGCTATTGTGATGAGGAAGCTACAGCAGGAGAAGATGTTGATAAATATGAAGAAATCTTCTTTCATGAAGACAGAGCTCATTTACTTGGGATTTGTTATATCTGCAGATGAGTTAAGAATGGATCCGGATAAGGTGGAGGTAATTAAAAATTGGCCATCACCGAGAAATATTTTCGAGGTGAGAAGTTTTCACGAATTGGCTAGTTTCTACCGAAAATTCATCAGGAATTTCAATGGAATTATTGCAGCAATGATGGATACAGTGAAGAAAAGACATAAACCTTTTCATTGGACTGAAGAGGCAGAGAAGAGGTTCAATTTATTGAAATGGAAGATCACGGAACTACCGGTTCTGGTGTTGCCGGATTTCCGATAGACATTCCAGGTGAAATGCGATGCAAGCGGGTTTGCAATAGGAGCGGTCTTGAGTCAGGAGGACAGGCCAATCGCATATTTCAGCGAGAAGCTAAATGAGGCAAAAGAGAAGTACTCCACGTATGATAAGGAATTCTATGCCATCATCCAGGCATTGAAAAAGTGGAGGCACTATTTGATTCCGAAGGAATTTGTTTTGTATAGTGATAACCATGCATTGCAGTTTGTGACTCAACAGGAAAAGTTGAATCAGAGGCATGTTAAGTGGGTTGAATACATGCAGAATTTCACTTTTGTAATTAAGCATATTTCAAGTACTGCTAATAAAGTGGCTGATGCTTTGAGCAGGAAATGTTTCTTGATGCAGGAATTCAAAGTCAAGACGTTAGGCTTTGATGATCTCAGGGACATGTATGCAGATGATCAGGATTTTAGAGAAGCGTATGAAACAGCTGAGAATCCAGTTCTCAGAGACAGAAGCCAGTGGGCCGAGTACATGATCCAGGAAGGATTACTGTTCAGAGGTAATCAATTGTGTATTCCAAATTGCTCCACGAGGGAGAATCTGCTGAAGGAAAAACACAGTGGAGGATTGGCTGGACACTTCGGTCATGATAAGACATTCGCGAAGCTGAGCGAATCATAGTTTTGGCCAGGGATGCGATTAGAGGTCAAGAGGTTTGTAGACAGGTGCAGAATTTTCCAGCATTTGAAGGGAAGGAAGCAGAATGCAGGGTTTTATCAACCATTGCCCATACTTGAGAGGCCATGGGATGAAATCAACATGGATTTCATATTGGGATTGCCAAGAATGCAAAGAGGATTTGATTCAATCTTTGTAGTAGTGGATAGGTTTTCCAAAATGGCACATTTTATCCCATGTCAGAAAACCAGTGACGCGACTCACATCGCGAACCTNTGAGAGGTCGTGGGATGAAATCAACATGGATTTCATATTGGGATTGCCAAGAATGCAAAGAGGATTTGATTCAATCTTTGTAGTAGTGGATAGGTTTTCCAAAATGGCACATTTTATCCCATGTCAGAAAACCAGTGACGCGACTCACATCGCGAACTTGTTTTTCAAAGAAGTCATTCGACTTCACGGCTTACCCAAAAGCATAGTTTTGGATAGGGACATGAAATTCGTGGGACATTTCTGGAGGACATTGTGGAAGAAGCTGGGAACTAACTTGATGTTTAGTTCGGCTTATCATCCTCAAACAGATGGACAGACGGAAGTAGTGAATAGAAGTCTGGGAGACTTGCTGAGAAGCCTGGTGGCGGAGCACCACAACCAATGGGACACTATACTACCACAGGCAGAGTTTGCATACAATGATTCCGTGAACAGGAGCACAGGACAAAGTCCATTTCAGATTGTATATGGCATGCAGCTGAGGGGAATTTCTGAATTGAGAGATTCGGAACAGACTGCGACTAGGAGCGCTAGTGCAGAAGAGTTCGCAGAGGCGATGAAGGAACTTCACAGCCAGGTGAAGGAGCGATTGCTGAAATCAAGCCAAGAATATAAACGCATAGCCGATCAGCGGAAGAGACAACTTCAGTTCGAGGTTGGTGAGTTAGTTCTGGCACATTTGCGAAAGGAAAGGTTCCTGAGAGGAACATACAATAAGCTGAAAATGAAGAAAATCGGGCCATGTAAGGTCTTGAAGAAATTGGGAGAAAATGCTTATGAGATTGAATTACCCGATGGGATCGGAATCTCTCCGATATTCAATGTTTGAGATTTATATCCATATAAAGTCGATGAAGCAGGAGAAGAAAGTGGTGAGCAGCCAGAGGTTCAGTGGTAGAAGCAGATGCCAGTTGCAGAACAGCCGTAGATGGAGTGTATACTGGACAAGAAAGTGAGCAAGAGGACCAGGTGAAAGAAATACTTTGAGTATTTGGTCAAGTGGAAGAACCATCCAGTGGAAGATGCCAGCTGGGAGACTGAAGTGGAGATACAAAGGCATGGACATACTGTGCAGGAGCTCATGGACAGGAGCCCATGAAGTTTTTCAAGCGATGGAGTATGATGCAAGAGCATCACCCACGTCAAGCGAGCCAGCGCGGAAGACAATGAACAGCTGGACAAGTCCATCCAAAATTTTTGAATTTTACCTTGAAGATGATGCGTCGAATGTAAATGAGGTCATTTAATGAGAAGCGCCTTTGTGTAATGTAATCAGACCTTGAGCACCCCGCTCTCGTCTGAAGTAGATAGGAGGCATTTAAAGTAGTTAATGCAGGTAGATAGAATTTAATTTCTAGATTAGACAGTTTTAGAGCGCAGGAGGGAAAACGGATATAGACACCCTCATTGTACATTGTAACATAAGCAATCAAATAATAAAAGCATAATCAGAAGCAGGAAGAGCATAGGAGAATAGCAGAGAGCTGTAGAAGAACACCCATGTACAGATCTTGAATTAATAGAAGAAGTTGATTCAAATCCATGGTTTTGTGTTTGCTTTGTGTGTGTTGATGTTAAATGATGTGCTCACGAGTGTTTGTTTTCCTGTTATGCATTTGCTTTATTGCTGTGTATATGATTTCATGTTTGAGTTTGAATTCTGAAGGGGAGAAGGAATGAGTTTCAATTGTTTCTCTATCTGAGTGAGGATTCCTGCAAGGAGTGTAGTCGAAAACGTCCTCAAGGAGTGCGTTGACGGAGGCTCAGGTAGTTTAACTCTTGTTCTCATTCACCCAGAATTGAAATTGGGTTACTGGAGCTGTGCAAGGAGTGCGCATGCTAAGGGAGAGTCTCAGTTGTGAATCTGAGCAGAAGCTTTGAAGGAATGCTACTGTAGGTGTGCGCAGGGTTGAAGAAATCCAAACACTTGAAGTGTTTGCAGGTTGCGGCAAGGAGTGCGTGCAAAGGGTTCTCTTTTTCTAAGAGACTGGAAAGCTGGAGAAAGCTCAGGAGGGATAGACCTTCAAAATCTATTGAAGGATTGCACAGGGAGTTCGTGCCGTGGAGCATCTGAAACAAGTGTTGCAGGGTGGCGCGCAGGAGGACGAGTGAGAGCAAAGGAACACTTGGTTATCTTCAAGAAATCCTCAAGGAGGAAGAAATCGACGGTCAGGATCTCGTGGAGGGGATTCGTGAAAATCCACCAGCCATCGGATCCACCAAAGTAGTGAGGAGATTACGGCCACACCAGGAGTTTAAGCTCGAGAGATCGTGAGCCGTTGGATCATCATTTGGTTACTCGTCAACCGTCCGATTGGACAGAAGTTGCACAGGGTTTAAGTCCTAGTGGAGCATCGGGAATTCAGAGGTCGAGAAGTCCGGGACCTTTTGAGTCTTGAAACAACGAGGAAGTCCTATCCGTGGATCTCAGGGCAGAAACGTGTCAGAAGATCCGAAAGGAGTTGGGGTTCGGCACTTCGTGAACTCTGGGGACAAAGAAAACATTGCATTAGGATTCGCGATCCCACGATATTCGAAAGGGCGACGAGGGGATAGTGACGTGGAAAAGTCAATCCTCACGTGCATCAGGAATCGATGTTTCGTGATTCTTGGGGACAAGAAAATCATAGCAGTTGGAATCGCGAACCTCCGAGATGCGATTTCCCGATAGGCTAAAAGAGTGGGTCACGAAGGAGTTGGCGTGGAGGACAGGTGGCGCACCGTATCGGGGTTCGGGAAAAGGTATGTCCCGGAACTCATTGCATTTGGATTCGCGAACTCGCGAACTCCGAATTGCCGATGGAGTACGAATATTGAATGATTGACCCATGTGTGGATTGGAGTATCGGTGTATTGGAAATCGAGGGTCGGTGAAGCGAGTTATTTGGAATATCGCAAGCATCAAAATCCCGACAGAAGAGATCCCGATAGGAGCGGAAAGGGTTGGCAGTGAGCCACATCGGGTTTCAAGGGATCGTGAGACACAAAGTGCGTGACCACGGGACTCGCGAAATCGCGAAGTCCGTTTTCACGAATTGAATAGGGAGATCGTTTGGAGAGTTTCTCTGGGTGTGGATATTTTCTGATAGGTAATTAGAAGAGATTTTTCAGTTCTTCGGGTCGAGGAAGGAGAAGGTCCTGTGAGCGGACGTGCCTGGAGGGTGCGCCTGCATCAAAGCAACACACCTATAATTGTGTCAAGTAAAGAAGTTGATCTTAAGCATAAACATGAGATGGTTGTAGAATGGAAATTCAATCATACTTTGCTTCAAGATAAGCTAATGTTGTGCTAGCACATCAAACATATTAGCTCATTTTCAATCATATTTATGATGTTATCGCTACTAATGTTTTCAACATGGATGGTAGTGGCTTCAGTAAGATGTGAAAGAGTACAGGTGGCTAACAATATGTTGTCAGTTGTCATGGTTGTTTTGTAATTAATTATGATGTGACAGGTGCATAAGACAGAGTTTAAAGACAAAGGAAAAGTGGGGTGGCCTATCCCACACTTGATGACTTGTTAATACCCTTTTGGAGGACCAAAAGGTCTTAGTGGGGAGGCCTAAAAATCAAAATTCTCAAAATCGGACGGAACTAACACCATTGGGTCGGGCTCATCGCGTTGATTCAGGACATGTAATTTTTTCTGCAAATGGACACCGTATACGAAAGTTATCGTGTTCTGATCAATTTCCCAAACATGAAAAAAGTCAAATTGGTCAAAGTCAACAGTTCGTACTGTTGATGTCAGTAGTACAACACGTGAGATCAACATGATGTCATGATGACATCAGCAATACACATGGAAACATGAGGAGGTGACATGTGTCACTCGATTTTGGGATTTTCGAGCTGAGTTGGAAAAATACATAAATGACATGTGGCTCTGTACATACATGAAACGTGGCAGTCCGTACATGATGTGACCCAATGGCAGGCTGACACGTGGAAGTACAGACGACATGTGGCTGTACGGATGATGACATTGCAGGGTAACTGGGAAATACAGATGCTGACGTGGCAATTGACTAGACAAGTGACTTGGTAGTATGAACGCTGATGTGGCATGACATGTGGTTGTACGATAAAGACGTGGCAACTGACTATGCATGATGACTGGGTTACTGATTGTGTGTTGATTGTACAAGCCAATCACAAGATGAAATGTGGCCCAATTAGAGGGCACCACATGACACCCCAGATTTTTCCAATGTTGGCTAGGCCAAAAATTTTGTTGATACTCTGAGGGATTCGAACCCTTAACCTTTGGGAGGAGCCACATCTTCGTGAGAGGGGGCGGACCGATCGGGCTCCGTTGTGCCTTGTTATGCCACATGGAGAATATTTATTTAAGTTGTAGTTGGAACATTTTTGGGCTAAGCCCTGGTTAGAGGGGGCCAGCGCAGGGCCACATGACACCCCACACGACCAAATCTATGGATCGAGAGCCAAAGGCGGGCGCACGAGGGTTAAGGCCAGGGCACATCGCCATGCATACGACCAAGGATCCAAGAGAAAGGGGCACATATAAGTGTTTAGTCTAGAGTTCGGACACATGGCACTACATGTGACCAGGAGCCCAAGAAAGAGGGGGTTGCGCCCAGATATTTTCCCAATTTGGGTTTTTCACTATATTATATGGTTTTTTTTATTTTTTATGCTGATTTTGGGAGATTTTGCCCATTTTTGGGGGATATGGAGCCTGATTTGAGGTCATATCTTGGGAGGAAGTTGGGATAGGATCACCAACTCAAATCATATATAAATCAGAGGTTTTTGACAGACCAAGAGGTTCATAATTGCATAATGATGATGAGTTTGTGAAGCTTGAAGCCATTTTTATGCAAGGAAGTCATTGAGGAAGCAAACTTTGGAGGCCAATTCCGGGAGCTCCGCTCAACCTTTTTCAGTGCTGTCAGTTGTGTTGGATTCTTGAGATCGAGAAGAACACAAACATACTAGTTTGTAATCCTTTTGATACATTTATGATGTAATTTTGAAGCGTTGAAGATAAATAAGAAAGCCTCACCCACTGAGACAAAGGCCCAGAGACGTAGGCAATCTTGTCGAACTTCGTTAACAACCTTGTTGTTATGGGTTTTTGTTCTTTATGATTATATTATGATCTACATTTCTTTATGATGGCTGCAATAATCTCTCATTAAGTTCTTCTTCTTTCCTTAATTCTTGATTGGTAATTGAACACATGCTTAAAACTTAACCAAGTCTTAAAAGATAATTTTCGGATCACTCAATGCCCGTCATATGAGAATTGAAGTGATAATTAAATATTAACATGGTGATTAATGTTAACACGATCATTACAAAAATATTAATTATATTGTGCCACGTCATCTCAAGCACTAGACGATAAACACATATCTTATGTGCATTCTTTCTCGAGGTCCCACGGTCCAAGAATTACGACGATAATTAGACATAATAAACTATTAACTTAGGATTAATTAGTTTAAAAGTATTATGTCGTGAGTCTTATTTGTGCCATATTTTCAATGTTAATAAGGCCTGCCACCCTTCACTTCACAATTAATGGCATTGATACACGAATTAATGGTAGTGGGTTGGAAACGTTTATGTTTTAAGTATTTGATGTATGGTGTTCTTATTACACTATACGAGTTCATTGCTTCTATTGATTTCCACTTTTGTTTGCAGACCCAGTTCTCAGAAAATACCACATAACAGTTTCCATGGTGCCCAGAAAATCAAAGAGGCAGGATTTGGCTCAACAGATAGAAGACCAAGAAGCTAAAAATCCCAATGTTCATCATTTCTCATACACTTCTTATAAAATCCACTCCAAGAGAAAAACTTGGTACCACATCTTCAATATTTTTGAGGAAGAAAAGTTTGTTGTAGTAGAGAGAGAGAGCGATGATGATACTTATGTCCCAAAGAGAAATTTTCAAGACATTGCTATGTCTGGATTACACAAAGTTGTAGCAAGACCTATGTTGACGGGATACACAGATATGATACAATGGGCTCTGGAACATGTAGACCTCTAGATGCAGACTATTTTCAACAATCAGAAGATGGTTATCAGATCCTTGAGGCCTACAGAATTCCAAGTAATGTATAAACTGTCCAAAATCAAAATTGTTTATAATAATGAGTTCATGGAAAAGTTTAATCAAGAGGACTGTGTGCAGTATGGTTTAAAATTGCCACAATTAATTAAAGACTAGTGGGCTGATGAGAATAAGTTTAAAATTGATAGGTTGGGAAAATATGCAAATTTTTCCTGCAAACCAGGGAAATTGTATGCTGCTACTCTTATGTGCTAATTATATGGTGAAAAGAACCCTAATCATTTCAAATTAGACTCAGTTCCAATTATGCACAGAGTAATTAGTGGTTACAATTTCAATTGGGGTACTATTCTATTTGATAACCTCTATAGAAACATTGAAAATTTTCTTAAGCTAAAAGCAGAAGGAGAATCCCCTCCATTTTATATGTTAGCCTATGTTATGGATTCAAATTGATTTGAGAATTATTTTCCTCAAAATGGGTTAGAAGTGGACTCCAAGCTCTATAGAACCTATTCATATTTATCATTCTAAGTTATGGGAAGAAAATGCCAAGGATCATTTTTATGAAATATGTCATTATGTTATTATTCCTCTTCATCAAGCAATTTTTGTTTTTCGACCACCCAGGATTATAGAGAAAGCTATGAACAACTTAGATCAAATTGGTGATTGGTATATTGTAGAAACGTTTTTTCCTATATCAGAGTTTTTTGGATGTAATGCTCCTCCTCRTGCCTTGCCCAAATTCATGCCTGACAAACTTGTTTGCAGAGAAAGAACTTATAAGATAGAAGGTACATGCATAACTAAATATTTACATGCTTCCTCCAAGAGAATTGGCCTACTTTTCCTATGCATATAGGCCCATATACGCTTTCTAGTGTAATTCATGCAAAAATAGAAGCCATGGCATTGAAGATATTAATTTTTCCTATATTGAGTTTAAGAAGCATGACCCTCTAAAGATTTTAGAGGAACATTGCCTTCAAATTGGTGTAAACAAATATGTTCATGAAGAATCTCCTTATGAAAATATTTTTAGGAGAGATAAGTCTTATCAAGAAGTTTTGCAGAGAATTCAAAGCCTTCCTAAACAAACACATGATAGTTTCTTAAATTTCTAGAAGGCAAGGAGGAATTTCCTTCCACCAATCCTCAAACAAGAATATACAAAACAAATTCCTAATACTCAAACTGGGATACAATCTACGATATCTCAGACAAAGACATCAGCAAAAAA
>JASDQU010102736.1:466295-522317 GCA_032191745.1 Picea mariana | reverse complement strand
GTAGGATTCAAAAGAAGAAAACTGATCAAATGAATGAACCACCAACTAAGAAAAGAATAATTTGGGATGGTTTCGGGTAGGATGATCAACAATTTGTAGGAGAATTGGCAGATTCCATGGGATCTTTTGCATCAGCCAACATATGGTCAGTAAATAATTTAAAACAAATCATTAAGCAAAAAAATGATAAGATAGCTCATCTTCAAGACAAATTGAAACATAAAGAAACACTCATTGAAAAACAAGTGGGACTCAAAATTTCAGAGGCACAACAAGCACACTTTCAACATATGAAGATCTTGGAAGAACAATTGAAGGATGAAATTACTCGAGTTCAAGAATTTCTCTCTGATTTTATAAGTGAAAGTAATTTTCAAATCACTCAACTATAAACTCAAATTCAAAGTTTGGAGAGTGAAATGATTGATGTTGAGCAAGTTAAGCATCAATATTTGTAGGTTAATTTTCAATTAAGACAAGCACATGTATATTTTTGTTAGATTACGGGTTCCATTTTAAATCAACAAGGTATGATAAATGATTTCTCAAAAATGATTTCAGAATTGTAGGAAGTTGAGTTAGTAGAAGTTCAAAACAAATTCTTTGAATTAATATTATGTCAATATGAGGTTAAACTAGTTTTCCAGAACTTATTGCAGAATTTTGAGTAAGAGAAGTTAAAAGGAGAAATAGCTATAAAATATTGGAAGCATAATCTACAAGAATTTAAGAGGATAATCAAAGAAGACATCGAAGCATGCACTTCAATATTAAGTTCAACAATTTACATAGTTGGTGAAATTGACATGCCAAATATTCAATTCACCAACAAGGCAACCACAATAGGAGATGATGTTATGGAAGTGCAGAGTCACAGGAAAAAGTATGATGATAAAATTGCAATGCTATTTAAGGTAAATATTGATGCCATCAATCGATCTATGGTCAAACCACAAAGATATTATGCCATCTCCATTCAAATTTCTACTAGGATTCACCAAAATCTTCCAATTGTGGAAGAAAAACTTTTCAATTATGAAATAACATCCCATCCAGAAGCTCCTAATTTCATTTATCGAACACTGGAAATCTACTCAAAATGGAAGGAACACCTGGAAGCTCGTGCATCAAACAAGGGATGAGTTGAGAACTAATTCCATAAAGGCCTATAATTTTAGTTTTATTTTGTTATCTATTTTTAGTCTTTTAGTTATAACACAGTTGGAACAAAACTTTGACTTGTAATTGTTGTAATATTATATATAGTCATTTTCAATAACATAGAAGGGGTTCTATTTTAAAGTAAAAAGACTTGTACACTTTTGTCAAGAATATTTTTGAGAAATACAAAGCCACTTAGTGCTTTTGTGATCCATATACTGGAAGAATTGGTATGGTACTTTCATTCATACGTTCATTTGGTATTTTATTTTGAAAGTCACATTTATTCATTTATTTCAATTTGTTAAAGATTGATGAATATTACTTATTGTCTGCACTATTGTTAATCAATTGAATATATTCATTATAAAACATTTTTATAATTTAATTAATGAATGATGAAATATGAATATTGTAATTAGAATAGTTTACATTCAACTGTTTGTTTGAAAACTGTTTTACTACAAAGGTTTCTAAAATATTGTTTAAATGTAGTGAATTGTTTTCCTTTTTAGTTAATTATCATTTGTTATTCATATTTTAATTAATCAAGCTCCTCGGATAGAATAGTTTAGACTTGAAATAGAAATAGATTAATTATTTTGTTTTCTGCAAGTAGAATTTAGTATAGCTTCAAATTTAAGTCTCCTTTCAAAGAGCACTTTATCCTTAAGTGGCAACCGAGTCCACATACCATTGAGGATCTCCATCCCAAACGAGTATAGGCCTAATTGGAGCCTTAATTGAGTGGTTTATCCAGGTTGATTTCCAATTATTTATCAAGGCATCAATAGAAGGGTGAGCCAAGGACTATGCATCCAACAACTCTGAGAGATTATAAGTTGGAGTTTGACATTAATAGAGGCAAATGTCACCACAGACAAGAGTAACAATAAAACTTGAGAGCAATGCATTGAGGAAATCAAAATTTCCTTGTGAGAGGATAATTCAAGGAGGGTATACAAAGCTATTTCAAGCAAGCTAGATAGGGTAATGGGATACCTCCACAACTCAAGCTTACCAACATCCCAATTTGAAGTCAAATTTTCTTCACTCCATTGACACCAAACTATTATAATCACAGTAACCCATAGAAAAATAGAAACATAATGACAAGAAAGAGAGTTTGAGAGACTAACTAACCAGGTTCGACTTAGACCGAGTTTGTTGTGCCCTTAACCAAAGCTAACACACTTGTCTCATTCTTAGTATCTATCCACAACCAGGGCATTTCCATTTCTAGAAATGAGCCTAGGTTTAAAATGTTGCATCCCTGTATTTTCCATAATTGCAGGGGGTCTCATCAACATGTGCACATAATGTTTAGAGTTTATATCTGAAAATAATTCCCTTGGATCAATGCCCATCATCCTTCCACCGCCAAGGAGAATCATTAACTGCACTCACCATCTTCCCTTTGGGCTACTTCTAAGCACATGGGAAACATTCTAGAGTTTCCCCCTATCATGGAACTTTGAAAGCATGCGCACATGCACCCCATCCGAGTAGATAAGTTCATCTTGTTATTATGCATCATCATTTTCATTTAATGAGAGATAAGCAACCAACACTCTCATGAGGGGATATGCTTACTAAAATGTGAAGCAACATTAAAGTCTAATAGATGAGAAATTAATAAAAAAATTCCGACTTAAACTTTGATTATGATGGACTTATCTTATACCTTCAAATCATGCTTACTATCAAGGTTACATTATAGTTTTATAAAATATGTTTTAAGATCAATTATTGATGATTCAACAACAAATTGGTTGTCTACAACTAATTAAAACTTTTGGGTGAGCATAAGATAAAGAAAGTTTTGAAAGTAACATTATAAATTCATACATCACATTTTCATTTAATAACTACAAATAATATGTATGATTGTTAATTTAAATTTATGGGTGAATGTAAGTTAGATAAAGTTTTGCAAGTGATATTATAAATTCATATATTTACATTTACATTTAATAATTACAAACAGTGTGTATGATTTTTATAAAACATATTTATATTTTGTTTGAATATGATTGATAATGTTGAGCCTCGATTGTACATGCAAATTAGCTACCATGTTGATGTTAGTGTGATGGTCACAAAAACGTTGACATGGACATAGGGATGGTGCAATGCTTCTACAAAACCCACATATGATATATTGCATGCACGTTATATCATGTACATGTTTGATTGTGACAAAACAAATAGTGATTGTGTTTTTTCTCCATTTTATTGAGTTGTCAATAAATAAAGAGCATGTTTTCCTATTCTAAGTGTTGGTTAAGAAGGCATTAGGAAATCTAACACCTATCATTATGAGAACCCATGAATTTAGCAAATTAAATCTCATAGACTCAACATTGGATTTCAAGCACGTTTGCCTTTGTGTTTTTGTAAAATTCAATAATTCTTGAACATATTATTCAATTAAATTATTTGTTGATTTCAAATTACATGTATGTTAAAAACCCGTTAAGCCCAAAATTGAAAATTTAAACATGGACCGACATGGATGGATGAATAAGAACACCAATATCCTCATAGGCTTAAAAACCAACCTAATCGACCTCCATTTATATACATGAATATTCATGATAGGATAAAGAGATTGAGTTGCTTAGTGCACGTATTTAAACAATCACAATTTTAAGCATCCTTGGATAATATGATGGATACCATGATTCAATCAATTAGCCAAGCATAATACCAATTGTACCCTTTGACTACACATAGGGAGGATAATCATATGTAATAAGCCAAAATTCTTTCTCATAAACATATCAAATAGCTCAATATCTCCAAATCTACTAGATTGGTGGAGTTTAGGAACCTTGGAATTGGTTAAAATTTCCTAGAGGAGAAACACACATTTATATTGATCAATGTGCCACTGAATAAATTTGTACCAACTGGAAGGACATATGATGCATGGTTTTTTTCCACACCCCCACAATAATGAGGAGATTATGTTGTGCTTCCGTGGGAAGTTAGATGTAGAGTTTGTGTAATTGCAACATTTTGATGTCCTAAAATTTCAACTACTTCTACTTTTGTCCCAAATAATGAAACCAATGATAACGTTGTTTAGATAATTTTATCAAAAACGACAATTCATATGCTTGCAAGAGACAACAAATTCCATTTTTCATTTGGTATATTGGAGGAAAATATATATTTTATATGCTTAAATGCCAAAAAAATTACCATCTTTTTAACATCAATTCTCAAAGAACCATTTTGATGATGGACCAGCAATTTCAAGATGAAGGATTTCAATTATTTCATCCTTGAAATTTATAGGCTACTAATTTAGGGTGTAATTTTCAATAAATGGTCAAAGTTCTTAAAGATTCATTATTAATATTTAATGGTTAATAAGGTTCTAATGATTTAGGATGTTGGGGTCATAGAATGGTCGAACAACACATAACTATGGCCTACTTTACAAATATGTTGGATAGTTGTTTTGGACAATTGATTATCACTGATGTCAACCCTTGGAGATTGATTTCAACCCTTGAAGAAGTCCAGAATCCCTAGAGATGTGGTTGATATTAATGGTGAGTTAGTTGTCATTAATGGAGTAGTTGATGTCAACAGATGTCATGGGTGCATTCAATGAAGTATACATGAAGCCCCAGAGGTGTGGTTATGGGAACCAAAGTTGGTTAAGGAATATGGACATGAATGAAAGTATGAATGTAGGTAATATACTCATATATGGATATTACTCGTCATGACATTTTCGGTGATAGGTGGTATTCCACGTGGTTCCTCACTGTTGAGCAGTTATGGCCTTGTGAAGTTGGAAGCCCCGAAGAATGGTCAAGAAGCCCCTAGTTGGTTGCAAGTCAATGAATGAAAGAGAAAAGTGATTGCAACAAGAAAGTTTATTTAGCTCTAAAGTTAAGGAAAGAGGTTGTAAAGTCGAGGAAATAGGTTACTTAGAAAAATTATAAATACACCTCAAGAAGTCTCTCATAAGCACATTTTACATACAAAAGTTCATTGAATATCTATCTAAGTGATCAAGTGATCAAGTGATTCTTATATGAGGTAACCAATGATATCTAAGGCATTTTTCAGAGGGAATATGGAGTAAATAAGGGTGAAATTCCAAGGGAGGATGAAGTCTTGTGAGGATGTGTTCTAAGGTATGTTATTTATAGGACATCTTACCATTTTTGGTATAATTTTTTTTTTCTAGAATGATTAATATAGAAAAACCTAGAGGATATTGAGATGACATATCAAGATACCTGTGGTAGAAATTTTAGCTTTTGTCTTGTTGTATTTTGCGAGATACACTCTGTGGAAGATATGGTTTTTTACTAGTCTCGAAACTAGTCTCAAAAAGGTGTTCCTGGTAAAACAACCATAACTTCTTCATAGAAGATCCAAATTCAGTGAAACCAAATGCATTGGATACAATACAATCCATAGTATGTTGTGTCCAATTTTCAGAACCAGATATCAAATATTTCGTGCATGGAATTCTCTACAAGTTTGCTATCTAGAATAAGCCAGAATTCAGCAAGGTCTGTCATTTTTTCTATAACTCCTTTTCTGGGATGTTACAAAAAGTGAAACTTGGAGGAATTTTAGAGAAGATATTGAAGAATATTGTGTATAATTTTCAGACATTTATTCATTACAAGTACAGATTTATGGTTGTTTAAAGTTAGGGTTTGTGACTAATCCAAAAACTAGTCCCGTGAGACTAAGGTAAAGTTTGATGAAGATGTTATTCTCTTGTTGCTGAAGTTGAGGAAGGTCTGCAGGTCGGTGATCACATACACCAGGTCTGTTACAGAGTTATATGTATGTTTATATGCATGTTTTGAGGGTTACATGTTGATGATGCTATGGTGTATGGCATGATTGAGACATATCATGAGTGATATGGTATATGGTTGAGGCACATGGTTTGAGGAGAATCTTGGATATTGGTCACATTGTTTCAGATAAATTTTGGTATATGTATGAGGCACTTATTGGTGATCTATATACATGCTTGGTACACATTTGGCACATAGTCTTGGCATATGGTTGAGGCATTTCATTGATGATATCTTATGGTATTTGGTAAATGATATGGTATATGGTTGAGGCACATTTCATGGTACATGGTATGGTGTTGATGTACATGGTTGGTACATGGTATGGTGTTGATGTACATAGTTAATGTACATGGTCGGTACATGGTTGATGGTACGAGTTGTGGTATAGATTGATGCATGGTATAGGTTCGGTACATGCACATATCTTGTGATGGTGTGTTGATGATCTTGGTACATGCTTGGTAAAGACATGTCTTGGTGATGATGGATTTGGTATCGTTGATGTTGAGTATCGGTTGGAAAGGTTGATGTGACAGGTTGGTCAGTGACAGTGAAGGTGACAGTGGTAGTGAGAGGTTGGATACAATGACAAGTTGATAGTGGCAGTGATTGTGGTAGTGAAAATTTGTTCTACACTTATCTTTCAGGGTGGTAGGATGGGGCAAGGAAACGGGGTTGTATCCTCCTTCTGGTTGGTGTCGGAGAAGATAGGGAGTTGGAGCTTCCTTCAGGTTGGACCCTGAGAATCAGGGGGTTGTAGCCTCCTTTTGGTTGGAGCCATAGAATTCAGGGAGTTGTAGCTTCCTTCAGGTTGTATCCCGAGAAAAGGGGGTTGGAGCCTCCTTCCAATTGCAACTGGAGAATTTGGAAGTTGGTGCTTCCTATGAATGAATCATTGATATATATAATAAATCATTTTGTGGTTTTCTCCCATTTGGGTTTCCACGTAAATACTGGTGTACTATGTATTTGATGTGATATTGCTTATGATTATGCTCATGATATATTGAATGCAATCATAGATGATACATTGATGATTAAATACTAAATGATATTGATAAAGTTGAAGAATATATATTGTGGTTAAAAGTGGTAAACGTGCTCATACTGATTCACACCCCCCCCCAGTATTCTAACAAAAGATGGAGAATTGAACTAAAACATGTCAATGTAAATTTCATGTCATGGCTCAACAACAAAAGGTATTTACATAGTTCTATGGATTTGTAGGTAAAAACATTGCAACATAGTTGCACCGATAATCTAGTCACCTAATCATCACACTACAACTCATTCACACTAACATTCATAGATTTATGGGTAGAAACACATAATTATGCACACCATAACACATGTTTTTTAACAATGAGTTATAGTTGGACATTGCAACAACCATGTACGATAAGATGAAACTATTGAGAAAGTTGGTGTAGTTCAATCAATAAATTGTCTTCTTGTTCTTTGTCTCTTCCTCCACCTCCTCCTACATTATTATAATAATATACAAAAGTTAAGTTGATGGATGAAAATGAAAAGTGATATATTTTCCTTAGACATGGTACCAATGATTTCATCTCATTGTATAATGGTTTACTTTTTTTATTTCTAAAATATATGTATATTGTGCAATTGATTTTCTAATGGAATTTAAGTTTTATTGGTCTCAAAACATTGCGTCATGCTTTTGTGATTTTTATATGAGTGAGTTCAATTGTTGTCTTTTTAATTGAAACTGTTATAATTTGTATTAAAAAATTGGTGAAGTTGCACTCTATAGCATAGGAATACAAACAAAATGGGGTTTGTTAATGATCAATGTTTCAAAAAGAGTCTTTGATACCAAATTGATCCATGTAACATGAGTTGTTATAACATCCAAAAGAGTATAACACAATATCTTACTGGTGTAGATATAAAGAAACTATCTTAAAATCAAAATTACTTTGCAATAAATATATAAACCTTTGATTTAAAAAAGACATGCCCACGATGAGCTTCTTACTTGATTTCTATTGGTAGATGAAGCTCTTGGTCAAGTTGTTCCATTTCTACATCTCCTTGGGAATTTTGAACTATTTATTCCTCATTTGGAATGATTGGAGTAGACCCAATTGATAACTTTGGTTGAGAGACTACATACGAGATCTTATCTAATTAAAGGACTATTTGATAAAGCATTGCATATTCAATTTCTAACTTATGTATTTGTTTTTTTATGATGGGTCTATTGGGTATTCTTTGCAGTGAAAGAACATTCATCTGATTGTCTAGTCGAGGTGTATCGACTGAGGTTATAAGTTGTTTCCATGGTCAAGTTGAAGGTTGAAGTGATCAGTTGGGAAAGTCAAAGTCGAAGTGATTGACGAGAAGTTGAAAGGTCGGCCAACGAGCAATTGATGGAAGGTTGAGTGACAACTGATTAAAGACCGACTAGAGGTCAACTGATAAATGGATTGTAATAGAATCTTGAGATTTGCAGGATTGTAGCTAATAGTCTTCATGGATTTGTAACCATTTTTAGGTGTCATGATTTAGGGTTATGCATGCTATAAAGTCTAAAAATAAGGTGTGTTGTATACTATAATAGTTGATTTTCATGTTAGGGTTGATGGTCATGTAGATTCAAGCTAAATTGGCTACAAGGTTGTTCTTGTGTAAAGCAAGAGAGTATGATGGCAATTTTGTATTAGGTGTAGACCAAGGTTAGTCATGTAACTATTTATTCATTGAATGGATAAGACAACAAGAGAGCAAGACGCTTAAGGAATGTTGGTTTTCTTGTTTGGGTTTCCAGGGTAAAATCTCTATGTACTATGTGATTGATTGTCATTTTTTTCTAGCTTAAATATTTCTTCTCTTTCTTGTTTGGTTTAGCGTGGATTCCTATTTCCTTACATGTGGTATCAGAGCAAGTCTAAGCCATTAGATTACCAAAAGTGGTATCAATAGATCTTGGATATGAGCTAAACCTAGGTTCATTGAGAGTTGTAAGTAAATAATCTTTAAAGTTGTACTTGAAAGAATGACAAGTAGATCGAGAATAGAGATTGAAAAATTCAATGGCCATAATTTTGAGCTTAGGAAGCTTAAAATTGAAGATATCCTTGTAGATTGAGAACAATGGGTCGATGTAATCCCATGTACCATTCTGATGGATGTGTTGAGGGAAGAATGGGAGAAAAGCAAGGAGTATGATTTTACTTTGTGTTTCTGATTCGGTATTGTTGAATGTCTCAAGTGAAGACTCAACAAATAAACTATGGGATAAGTTGGGAATCTTGTACCAGTCAAAATCCATTATACACAAGTTTTTCCTTCTAAAGAAATTGTATCTTATAAGGATGAATGATGGGATCTCAATAACAGAGCACGTGAATGCATTCAATATTGTAATAAGTGAATTATTGTTCGTGGATATTGAAACCACTGAGAAGAAATGTATAAGTTTGTTGTTTTATTTTCCAAATTACTGGGATAGCTTACTTGTGGACATAAGGAGTAATACGACCAAATCAATGCTCAAATAAGTGGTCGTGTCTCTACTTTCTAAAGAAATTAGATGGAAGAACATGGAAGGATCAACCAAAGAATCTCTAATGGTGATAGGTTGACTGATCAACAAAGATAAGGGAAAATTATTTGGTAGAAGTCTAAGTCGGAAGGTATATATAAATCCCCAGTTTAGTCAAGGAGAAGATGTTGGAAATGCGGTAAAATTGGGCACTACAAAAGAGACTATAAGTCAAAGATGACTAAGATTAGTTCTAGATCTAATGAGAAGCAGTCGATTGAGAGAAGGACTATTCTAAATAAAGGATGCAATGTGTATATGGCATTGACCAGTACACAATTGGATCATGAGGTTTGGTTGATCGACTCAGGTGCATCCTTTCATATGATACCACATCGAGAATGGTTCTATGAGTATGAAATATACAAAGGGGGAGATGTATTATTGGGGGAAGAGTTCGACTAATACTGCAATATGGGAGAAGAAGGACCCTTCTAGGTGTGCTACACATTCTGGGTTTGGAAATAAATTTGATATATGTCAAAAAAATGAGTGATGTAAGAGTGCATAGTTTATTCTAGAAGGATATGTGAAAAATGGCCAGGGGAGCGATGGTCTTAATGAAATGAGTGAGGAATGGAACCCTATACAAGTTGTTAGGGAATTTCAACTCGAATGGATGAAAAAACACTATTGTTCTTGAAGTCAACTCGACTTGAATCAACTTGGGTTCAATCAACTCAAATCAACTCGATTGTTCTTTGTCAAGTCGACTCGACCATGTTATGGCCCTAAAGGATGGGACAAATTGGTGAAAAAGGACTTCGAGCCATTCACAAAAAAGGTATGGTTGAAGGTTTTCCATATTGTAATTTGAAAGTCATTTTTTGTGAAGATTACATATATGGAAAACAAAATTGAGTTAGATTTCCATATGGAGCTAAACGGGAAAAAGGGATTATAGAATTTATACATAGCGATTTTTTTGGGCCTATACCAGTCCCTTCACTTGGTGGATCCCTGTAGTATGTTTCCTTCATAGTTTATTTTTCCAATAAGACATGGATATATTTCATGAGGAATAAATCAGAGGTTTGCGAGAAATTCAAATATTTTAAATCTCTTCTAGAAAACCAGATAGATAAGAAGATCAAGGTGTTGAGAACTAACAATGGAGGTGAAATATGTGCACAAGCATTTGAGCAGTTCTGTAAGAAGTGTGGCATAACATGCCAAAATACCTCCTCATATACCTCACAACAAAATGGTGTTACAGAAATAATGAATAGGACGTTGATGGATAAGGCAAGGAGCGTGCTTAGTGGTGCCAGGCTCGCACAAGAATTTTGGGCAGAGGAAGTCAACACTGCAAATTATTTGGTAAAATAAGTATCCTTTATCAATGCTAGTTGACTTGAATCTACATGAGGTATGATTTGGTAAGAATCCTTGGCTTTCACATCTCAAAGTATTTGGTTGTGATGCATTTGTGCATGTTCCCAAGGAAAAGAGGAACAAGTTGGATAATAAAGAAGTCAAGTGTATTTTCATCATCTATAAGGATGGAATGAAAGGATATAAACTATGGGATCCATTGTTGAAGAAAACAATGCATAGTCTAGATGTGTTCTTTAGGGAAGTCAGAGGAACTTCCAAGTATGAAATAATTCAAATAGAGAAATATCCAAAGAAGGTGTGATTTGAACTAAGGAACTATGAACATGATTCAGATGAGTCAGCAAAATCAGATGAATAGGTGGAACAATCAACTCTAATCGTAAGGATATCTAAACAAGTAAGGAAACATATTGAAAGGTATAGTCCACTCGATTTATGTTCTGCATTTGTTTTATCTGCCACTGATGAGGAGCCCAAGTTGGTTAGGGAGGTAGTTGACTCGAAAAAGGGTAAATTCTTGAAGGACTCCATGGTTGAAGAAATGGAATCCTTACACAAAATGAGTCTTGGGATTTAGTAGAGCTACCTAATGAAAGCAAACCTGTCGATATAAAGTGGGTGTTCAAGAAAAATATGAACACAACTGGTCAAATTGATAAATTCAAAGCTCAACTGGCAACAAAAAGATATTCCCAAGTTGAAGGAGTCGACTTTGGTGATATTTTTTCCCTTGTTGCAAAATTAACTTCCATTAGAGTATTAATGTCTCTGGCTACAACATTTGATCTTGAGATAGAGCAATTGGATGTGAAGAGAATGTTCCTAACTAGGGAACTAGAAGAATAAATTCACATAAAATATCCTGAAGGATTTATAATAAAAGGAAAGAAAGAGCTAGTGTGCAAACTAAAAATATCCATGTATGGTCTAAAGAAATTACCAAGGATGTGGTATCAAAAGTTTAACACATACATCCTTAGTTTGGGATTTGTGAGAAGCAAGGTTGATCACTGTGTATATTCCAAGGAAGAAGAAGGCCTTTTCATATATGTAGCTTTGTATGTCGAAAACATGGTGTTGGTCGGAAACAACATAGAAACAATAAAGGAGGTGAAATTGTAGTTGTCCTCCAAGCTCGACATGAAGGATATCATTGCAACGAACTTCATTCTGTAAATGGAGATCAAGAGAGATCAGGTAGTTAGAGAGTTGTGGTTGAATCATAGAAAGTATATTGAAACAATATTGAGGTGTTTCAACATGCAGGATTGCAAACCTGTCAAGGTGCCAATCTCTGTGGGAGAAAAACTAAGTGTTGAACAATGTCCAAAGATGTAGGAAGAAATAGAGGACATGGCATGTGTTCCAAATGCAAGTGTTGTTGGTAGTCTAATCTATGTGATGTTCTACACTCAACTAGACATTGTTGCTCATGTAGTGGGAGTATTGAGTAGATACATGTCGACACTTGGGAAAGAGCATTGGTCTGTTGTTAAGAGAGTATTTAGGTATTTGTGTGGCACAAAATATTATGCTATATGCTACCAAGGGAAACTTGAAGCTGGCAAGAAAGTAGAAGTACATGGATTTGTCGACGCTGAATGGGTTGGAGATCTAGATCGACAAAGGTTGACTCATGGATATGTGTTCAATATGTTCGGTGGAGAAATATGTTGGATGAGTAAGTGAAAGACAGGTGTAGCCTTGTCAAAAATATAAGTTGAATACGTGACAACCACTCATTGAAGCAAAGAAGCAATATAGCTACATGAATTGTGTTGAAGGATCGAGTTTGTGTAGAGAGCTATGAAGATAAATTGTGACAGTCAAAGAACAATATTCCTGGAAAAGAACCCAACTTATCATTCCAGGACAAATCATATTGATGTACAATACCATTTCATGAGAGACATGTTGGAAATAAACAAGGTGTTGTTGGAGATAGTAGACATTTTGGAAAACATGACAGACTCTTTGATAAAGTTTGTGAGTGTTGTGAATATCTCTTGGTGTAGGGAGGCAATGGGCATTGTTGCCCTAGGTTAGTGAATATATGTTCATGTTCTCTTATATTGACAAAGAATACAACAAGTGGGAGAATGTTGGGTTATTATATTCTTTGTAGTGAAAGAAGAGTCATCTGACTATCTAGTTGAGGTGGATTCACTGAGGTTATAAGTCGACTGACAAGTCGAGTCGAGTCGATTCGATGGTCAAGTCAAAGGTCGAAGTGGTTGAACGGGAAAGTCGAAGTGGAAGTGATCGATGAGGATTCGAAAGGTCGGTCAACAGGAGGTCGAGTGGCAATCGGCTGGAGGTCAACTGGTAAATCAACTGAAGTCAACTGTAATGGGATATTGAGATTCACGGGATTGCATCCAATAGTCTTCAAGGATGTATAACCATTTTTAGGTGCCACGATTTAGGGCTTTGCATGTTGTAAAGCCTATAAATAAGACATATTGTATATTGTAATAGTTGATCTTCTTTTTAGGGTTGTTGTTCATGTAGATGCAAGTCGAGTTGGATACAAGGTTTTTATTGTGTAAAGAAAGAGAGCATGATGGAGATTGTGTCTTAGGTGTAGACCAAGGTTAGTCATGTAACTCTTTATTCATTTAATGAATAAAACAACAAGAGAGAAAGACACTCAAGGAATGTTGGATTTACCATTTGGGTTTCCAGGGTAAAATCTCCATGTATTGTGTGATTGATTGTCATTTATTTCTTGCTTAAATCTATCTTCTCTTTCATGTTTCGTTTAGTGTGGAAGTCTATTTCTTTACAGGGTATCTATCTCCAAAACCTCTACATGCTTAGTTTTCTATGTTTCATCCAAACTATACATTTATTGTTCAAAATGGATATGGATACCTAGTTATCAACCTGACAATACTCATGATAACAAATTGAAATTTCCAAGTCTTATGACTCATAGGAAAAGCACCTGGAGTTATGGCCAACCATCTTTCCCCATTTCTATATTTTTCTTGATGAAGAAATGTTAGAGATCCAAATCCAAACCGAAAGAGAATGCTACACACAACACTTGGGAAGGGTTTGTACAAGAAATTCCTCAATAGTTGAATAAATTGAAATCAAGAGTAGTCTTGACTATCAATTCAACAATCTTCCATATGTTAGGTTTGTTATTGCACAGATTGTAACTTGGGAAAATCCCAACCCAAACCACAAAGGTGAGACAACTATGGGAGTACCTACCCACTGTCACCTTAGATAAACACTCTCCTCGCTTTAGTGATGATGAAATCACCACAAGGGGGGATCCTAGTGACCCTAGGGGGATTGATATGGAAAGTGATATGGTGAATGATGAGTGCCCCTATAGGTCAAGTTTGAATATGGAGAAAGACTTGAGAATGAGTCGTGTATGAAGGTAAATTGTTTCCAAGTGTTGTGTACCTGTAAAACAAGGTTATCCCTACCCAAAAAAAGACAAATCATGATAAGCCAAGCCTTTAATGAAAGGGGATCAAGAAAGAGTCCTTGTTGTTCCAAATTTCAGTAGTATGGAAACATATAGATATAAAATAATTGATATCAATATTTTCAAATTTAACCACCAAAATCAAGTATGAGATGAAGGAAACAAAGCTCCCAATGACTAGATAAACTTTCAATGGATAAAGCAAGACTTTGGTGATGTTTAGAGGGATGTTATGTGATGTTAAAAACAGATTTTTATGACAGCCAAATGGCTGTAGAAAACTATTTCTACATCAAAAAGATCTATCTATAGAAATCAATAAGTAAACTGTCCAAAAGATAGCCAATAATTAGTAGAACAATAATCTAGGTTCATAAACAAATTCCAGCGGTAGATTAGAAAGCAATGAGTGAAATAAGGAGAGTTTTTTTGAAGCCCTATTGGATGTATTATTAATTTTATTGAAACAACATATTACTTGGCTAAAAGAGGACTCCCTTAGGGAACAAGCAAGCTTATAACATGAATAATAGATTCCAACTTGAACGATTGCAATATCTCAATTTTTCATGTATACTAATGCAATGATTTTATATCTCCAATGCACATAGACTAGTGTCTTATCAATTGGGTTAAGGGAGTCTCTTGTATAAGAGCCATATTTGTTACTTCTCTAGGGGTGTAATCCCTTTTACTCCCTAGAGCAAACAAATCTAGAAAGGTAAATCTACGAGGGTGTAATCCTTTTTACTCCTCGTAGAAACCTTTGCAAATAGCTTATTCAAAGACAATAATTATAGATCTTGGTGGAGGGTGTATTCCATTATACTCCTCCAAGGGTTTATAACAAAATAACCTTGAAACAACAAGAAATAACAAAATATGCAGAAAATTCCTTAGCAACAAAAGATAGTGCCTTAGCTTCCTTCACCAAAACACAAGTAAATTCATTCACACTGCACCAAGAGAGAGAGAGAGAGAGAGAGAGAGAGAGAGAGAGAGAGAGATGCCCAAATAGGGAGAAAATTTCAGCCAAAGTTATGTAATTCTCAAGTGAGACTTATGATGAAAATGAAATGGAAGTGACTTCTATTTATATGAAGTCACTTCAATAATTTCTCCACAAAATTTTGTCCACTTTCAATCATTCAAGGAGGTCAACCTCATAATTTTTTCTTTACAACTTAAAATTCAATTTACATAAAGAAAATCGCCTTTTAGGGGTGGAGTCATGCCCAAAAGTGTGATGTAAGGCCTCCAGGGGAGACGTTTTTCCTCCCAAGAGAAGTCGTTGGGCCTCCAAAGGCCTCATGTCTGGTCATCAAGTGGTCCAATGCAAGGTAAGTCTCTCTCTCTCCATCAAACCATGTCACATCGCCATCAACCATGAGAGCCCCATCAAAAACCCCAAGCCCATATGACGTCTAGGACCTAGAAGATGACGTCTTAGGCCTCCAAAGGCCAACGTTTGGGTGCAAGAGGCTAGGATGTGATATCCTCATGGTCTCTAAATGCCTTCGAAGGAAATTTTCCCATGTGTCTAGTGAGAGGGGGGCGCATCATCCAACCTATGGGCTTCATTCCCCAATGAAAAAGCTCTACAAAGACAAACAAATTCGCCCTCCAAGGGTCTACAAGTCACACATATCATGCCAAGTAAGACATATATAATAAAATAACCACCCAATCATGTGCATAAAAACCACCCCTTTCAAAATAAACAAATGCTTAAAGTCCTTATACAACTTGCCAAATTTAAGTATGGGAGGGTTGTCATGGTGACCTATTTGGTAGATAATTCCCCAAGTCAAGGAGTGTTTCCCAAGAAGACCCTTTCTAATTCATGTAAGAGAGTGTGAAGTGGATGGGGGTGTAACTTTTGGGCATGGGGTTTCTTGGCATATAAGGGCTCATATTGTCTCATTTACGAGTGCCTTTGTTGAGGGTGTGCTTGCTCTTGAGTTACCAACTATTTGTGTGCCACCTTTGTCTAAGCCCCCTTTTCCATCTTTCCAATCGCTACTATCTTTTATAATTTGAAAATTTGAGGGTCCCCCTTTTTACGGTTTCCCTACTAGCATTACTTTTGGGACTGGGGTGAGAACTAAATAAGTAGAGTTCAAGTTGGATCGACTTTTGATGGTCTTTATTTGATGTGTTCACTTTCTTTTTGGCATTAGTTTCTTATTATTTTATAGTAGTTGTTATCTTCCTCCGGGACGTCAACCCCTCTTCCCATGAAATGAGGTACAAGCCCTTCTTGGGTTAGTAATGCCCAAAAACCAAAAGGTTAAGAGATGAAAGGGAATAAGTGTGGAAAATGACAAGTATGGATGATAATGGTACAATGATCCTTCAAGGATACCCCCTAGTAGCATCCCTTTTCCTCAGGGTGACCCACTTGCTAGGAAAACATTCCAACCACCAAGGTGAAATGAGGCAAAAGGCATAATTTCCAAGCAAATGTTTTCAAAATCAAGAAAGGACCCTTTGCAAAATGTTCAAATGCTTCATTTATTAGAATGACACTTACCATAAAACCATACTTGTTACCTCATGGAGCAAGACCTACTGTCCTCTGTGAACCAAGTTGGTGTGGTGGATGTTGATTCCATCAATCAAATGGTGACATGTGTTAATATAGGGGCATTTTCCTGCTCTTTTGCCTCTTATTACTCCATGTCTGCAACCTGAGCGCCTCAAGACATCATATCCTTAGTTATCCCTAGGAATGGGGGATAACATCTAGATCCTACTTGGGGACATGTACTCGTTGTAGAGTGCATGAGAGCCTCAACATTTCCTAGTAAGACCTATTCCTACACACACTGAAACAAACAAAATGTTGGGTATCGAGGGTGGCTCACTCACCCTTTTCCTATATGATCAAATTCAAAATTGACAATTATCTAGAAAAATAAGTTTTTGCATTTTTAGAAAAATTAGCATGTAATATGATGAAAGCAAATGTAGTAAAGAAATTATGAAATAATGCAATTAAATAAAAATGAAAATGAGATGTGACATGAAACTAAGCTATAATGAGCGTACAAATGCAAAATGCAAGGGAAATCAAATGACCTGCCTACTTGCATGGGGCCCAAGGCCTTGTCGAAATAAGGTTCTGTGGATGTTTGGTGAAATAGTGCAACCAGTGTAACCAACTTCTCAACATATCATAAAGCTATCTCCCCCTGTGGTTAATCATGTAATGCAATAAAAACAAGTCAAGCACAAAATAATGGTGAGCATAGATAAGCATGAAACCAATCATAGAAAGAAACTGATGGAGATGGGTGGGAGGAAATTATGCTGGAAGGAATAGCCACAAGCCCAATCGATCCATCTCTGAATAGGACTACCACATATAGACAACAATTCATCTTCACCCTCACTTAGAAAACCATTGCTTGTTGAATATTGAGGGGAGATGAGAGATCGAAAGAAAATTTCATGGCTTCCCGAAGAAGAAGACAAAAGATAAGGGACAACCTCATGTCCAGAGAAAGAAATCCTCCCGCTACTGAAAAATTGTTGTCTTTTCATTTACATATCCTTGTAAAAATCCCCAAGACGAAAACATTTCTCCTCGGTAGTGTGAGTCTCCAATTTTTCTAGGTTGACCAGGGCCTCATGTTCATAAAAAATCAAGCACAAAGATGTTTGAGAACATTCATCACATAATGGCTATGAGTCCTCAAGAGGATGACCCCAAAGGTATGGCTGGGAATCACCATAAGTAAACTACAACAAGTCATCCTCAGGTAGATGAAGAAGGTCTGTGATCATATCATCATTAAGATGTCGAATATTTTGATCGTCCATGTATGAAGAACAACCTTTAAAAAGAAAATCTCATGAATTCCTTATCTAGAAGTTTTCCTCAATGTTGTAAATCGTATCTCCATTAAAAATGAAACAACCCATATCCCATCCACCTCTCCCAACATGTATGAAATAGTCAATATGTTGACCAACCATGTCAGAGAGGTCCTCCATGAAATCATTCGTATCATCAGGTGCTATAGTGGGAAAAACCCCTACGGACTACACTAGGGTTCTAAAGTGCAGACAGAGCTAAACATCTAAAGTCTCCTACTTTTAACCGCTACCTCGACAACACCCCACATTCATTCATAAAATACAAAGTATAAGGATCCGGTAACTCTACCTTAAACTCCGCGTCCGGTGTCGATCCTTTTGCGTTCGGTTGCTTCTCGACTGCAAGTCTCCTCCCAAGGCCAACCCGTGTTCACCAAAAGACAAACAAGAAACTACAAACATTCATCTTATATATGAATTAGTGCGTTAGATTCCATAATAAAATGTAAATCAAACATAAGGATTGAACACATCATATGGCAGGACAGAAAAATAACTTATTTATATTAATCTCACAAAGTCACTTACAAAATGAGATCGGTGACTACTCTTCAAACCCGGTCCTAGGCTCCTCTTCTCCAAGGTCCAACTGCTTCCACGTATCCTTCTTCTCTCACAATTCTCTCTAGAGAATGGGCATAGGCCTATGAATGAGGAAAAACGACAATAATAGGAAATTCTGGCTCAAAACTCATAATGTGGCTACAAATTCTTGGGGCAAGGGGGGAAAGTGAAATGTATAGAGTTTCACTGTTGCTATGTTTCTCCTTGGAATGAGACCCCAACACCTCCTTTATATGGGAAAAGGATGGTTATTCGGTTGGGTGACGGGCTATAGGAAGTGAATTGGTTGGGAAACTGCCCAATAGCCCGTAATCTCAACGAATTCCTTGCAAATTTTTATTTTTTCAATTTTTTTGGGCATACGCGGGTTGTAATGGTGCATCTAGCGTACGTACGTGGGAATTAGTGGTGCAACTAGCGTACATACACGGGAAATAGTGGTTCAAGATGCGTACATCTTCAAAAATAGTGTTTTTAAGAAGAGTTGTTCAATGATGGCTTGGAAAAAATAGCAAGTAAGATGCCTGATGCCAGGTATGCATGTATGGTGCAATTTAGGGTTATAACAGATGTACCCTAATGTGTGAGGTCAGAATAGCATATGATGGCCGAAATACATTACAAATCTTCACCAACATACGAAGCGAGTGAGCCCGGGACTAGAGTTCGGGAGGTGACATCTGCAAAATAACAATTGTCTCACTGAGGCGGGCATACCCATGCTCGGGATGAAATAAATCATGGATGTTAATCAAATACACTGTAGATCCATGTCATATAACTATATAAAGTGTAGCTGAGAGAAATACACAATGGATCTACATCTCAAAATCAAAGATATATTTGTATAGTATCCATCTTCAAGAAGCCAATGATGCTTGATGGTTGGAGATGAGGTCTTCAGAGCTCGAGCAACAACTTCAAGATCTTCAAAACTCGGGTAGGAGTGTAATATGAGTGTATGACTTCACTACCCAGAGGTCTTTGATGGCTCGTCGAGGAAAAAACAAGAGGATCTTGGTGATTGTAATATTCCAGATATAAAAAGTATGTAGAACATAAATAAAATGCTAGAAATGGCAGATGAACAACAATATAACCAGAATAACACCACAATAATACTGAAATGATAACATAATAACACCAGAAAGAGCACTTCGATCACTGAGATCAATGTTCATGGGCCTCTTCGAGGGGGAAACCTCCAATCGAGCAGAGCTCTATTACAATAATATCCAAGCTAGGGTTCACATACCCTCGACTCCTATTTATACTAGATATGTCTATCAAGACCATTTAGAGGAAGATCCTTCTAGAAGTGGAAGCTTCTATTAGGTCTTCTTACATTCGATTTATTCTACCTTATTGCAAGGCCTTATTAATATTGACCTTTATTACATCGAAATACATTGTTCTACCTACGTAAGGGGTTAGGTCCCTAACATGTCTGCCCCCTTAAAAACAATCTTGTCCTCAAGGCTTGAGATGTGGAAATTGCTGCAGAATGGTAGCTAGTTCCCAAGTGGCATCTGCTGGAGTTGTATCTTTCTACTAGACTAACACTTCCTTGATGGTTTGCTAACGTAGGCGACACTCACGCTAGTCCAACTACTTGTGGTTGTAGCCAAATGGATCCCTCTTCATCTAACTCGGGAAGGTTGGTTTGAGTCAGGCACGTAGTTCTAATTAGCTTCTTCAAGCATGAAACATGAAAAATAGGATGTAGCTTAGAATGACTGGGCAAAGCTAACTGATAGGCCACCTGTCCCACATGCTTGAGAACTATATAAGGACCATAAAATTTGGGCGTCAGCTTCTGACAATGGTCGACCTTGAGGAAATTTTTCTTGTAAGGTTGCAGTCAAAGAAACACTTGATCCCCTTCTACAAATTGACGTTCAGAGAGACCTTGATCTACTTGTTGCTTAATGTGATTCTGAGCCATGACCAAATTCTCTTTGAGGGTACGAAGAATAGCCACTCGAACTGTAAGTGTTTGGTCCACTGCATGTACCTTTGAAACACATGGTAAATATGAGAGGATTGAAGGTGGCTTTTGTGCATAGAATGCTTCAAAAGGATTCATGTGTGTAGCTGTATGGTATGAAGTGTTGTACCACCATTTAGATAGGGGTAACCATTGAGCCCATTGATTTTTCTTTTCTGATGCAAAACACCTCAAATATGTTTCCAAACACTTGTTAACAACTTCAATTTGACCATCCGTCTGGGGATGATAAGCTGTGCTGAGATGCAATTGGGTGCCTTGTAGCTTGAATAGTTCTTGCCAAAAATTGTTGGTGAAAGTTGGGTCGTGATCAGAAACAATAGAATGCAGCATGCCATGAAGCTTGAAGACCTGATCCATGAAAAGTTGAGCCACTGTGGATGTTGTAAATGGGTGTTGAAGAGCACAGAAATGAACATACTTGGAAAGGCGATCAACTACCACCATGATGACTAATTTATTACCCGATTTAGGTAATCTTGTAACAAAATCCATAGAGATATCCCTCCAAATAGCAGGTGGAATCACAAGCGGTTGCAGTGTGCCCAGAGATTTGAATTTTTCTCCCTTGTTGCGTTGACACACATCACATTCGGCCACAAAATTAAAAACGTCTTGTTCATACCATCCCATAAAAAAGAACGTTTGAACTTGTCATAAGTTTTGGTAAACGCGAAGTTCCCAGCTGTGGGTGTAGCATGAAGCTCAGAAGGCACCGTGGATTTAAGTTTTGATAGTTTACTTAAATACAAACGACCTTTGTATCGAAGCTCATCATGGAGCCATGAGTACCCTAGGGAAATTGGAGAATTGGATTGCAATTGTTGTATCATATGTGAACTTTTGAGATCATGTAGCCATTCTTGGTGAATGGCTTGGAGCCAAACTGGTACAATGAAGGAGAGAGAAAAAAGGGACCCTTCATCTTCATATTTTCAGGAAAGTGCATCGACCACCACATTGTCTTTGCCTTTCTTGTAAATTATCTCATAATCATATCCAAATAGCTTAGTCACCCATTTTTATTGCTCTGGGGGAGGAAATGCATTGTTCCAGAAAATACTTGAGGCTTTGATGGTCTGTCTTAATTTGGAAGCATTGCCCCAATATATAAGGGCACCACAAATCAAAGACATGCAAAATAGCAAACATTTCCTTTTCATAGATTGATTTTCCCAAATTTTGTTCAAACAGTTGTTTGCTGGTAAAGGCCAAAGGCCTACCCTCTTTCATAAGGACAGGGACAATACCTTTCCCTGAAGCATCACATTCCAGGACAAAGGTCTTTGTGAAATCAGGAAGGGCCAGGACTAGAGTGGTGCACATGGCCATGTTCAAGGTTTGAAAAGCCTAAGCAACTGCTAGGGTCCAAGTGAAAGAATTCTTTTTAAGGAGTGACGTGAGAGGTGCCACAATCTTTCCATAATTCTTAACAAACTTGTGATAATAACCTATTAGGCCCAAAAATCCTCACAATCTTTTGAGAGTATTTGGGTGAGGCCAATCTTGCATAGCTTCAATCTTTTTAGGATCCACCCCGACGTCATTCTTGCCAACAAGATGGTCCAAGTACTCGACTTTTGAGGTGCTAAAAGCACATTTAGATTGTTTCAGGAAAAGTTGGTGCTAAGAGAGTAGATGGAGAACTCGGTCCACATGAGAAAGGTGATCCATCTAGGTTTTTCTATAGATGAGAATATCATCAAAGAAAACTAAGACAAAATGACGGAGAAAGGGGTGAAAGACATGATTCATGAGGCTTTGGAAGGTGGAGGGGGAATTACACAAGCCAAAGGGAATGACCAAAAAATCATAGTGGCCCTCATGAGTTCTAAAGGAAATATTAGGAATGTCTGCCTCTTTCATACGTATCTGGTGGTAGCCAGAACGAACATCAAGTGTAGTAAAGAACCAGGCACCACTCAATTCATCCAAGAGGTCATCAATGACAGGAATGGGAAATTTGTCTTTAATGGTGAGTTTGTTGAGGGCGCGGAAGTCAGGACACATGTGCCAATAATATTCTTTCTTTAGGACCATGACCACATGATAAGAGTAGGGGCTCGTACTAGGGCGGATAACGCCTGCATTGAGCAGTTCTTGAACCATTTTCTCAATTTCATTTTTTTGGGAAAAGGGGTGACGATAGAGACGAATATTGGGAGGGAGGATTCCTGGTATAAGGGGAATGGAATGATCATGAATACCACGGGAAGGCGGGAGTCCCTGTGAAGTGGAAAATACCACTTGATGTTTAGAGAGGATGGATTGGAGGTCTTGCGGCACAGAGGGTGTCTTAGTTGCCTGTATGGCATGGAGTTGGGCAATAATGCCAGAATGACCTTTTTTGAGAAGCTTTTCCATGCGATGGGAACTAATGATCTCCAGTGAACCAGCAGTGATGCCTTGGAACTTATATTTTTGGCCCTCCTGGTCGAATTGCATGGTTAATTCCTTGAAATCCATGAGAATGGGACCCAAAGTCCTTAGCCAGTCTACACCCAACACAATGTCACAACAACCCATGTCGATAGCAAACATATGAGATTTCAGGTGGTAGTCACCAATTTGGAGACGAACATTTTCACAACGCCCTCCACATTTCATGGAGCTGCCATTGGCAATCATTATTTGGAAATTATTGACTGCATGGATATAACAATGAGTTTCTTGGGCAATGCGACAATGAATAAAATTATGGGTGCTGCCACTATCAACTAGAATGATGACCTTCCTATGCTTGATGTAACCAATTAGCTAGAGGGTTTGGGGAGTAGAGAAACCAGTGAGAGCATTTAGGGAAATGACCGGTTCTACTTCGGAAGGGTCTGAGGGGGGTTATGTCTGTGGTTTCAAGTGACTCACACACAAGGGGAGTTTCAACATCCTCTTCCGAAACATCCTCCGAGATGGCCATAAAAAGATTTTTTTCCTTACATTTGTGGCCTGAGAAATATTTGTCATCACAATTATAACAAAGGCCTTTGAGTTGGCGTTCATCCATTTCAGCTCTGGCCAATTTTTTGATCTTTAGTGGAGTAGAGGGAGTAGTGGGATTTACTGGTTTAGTGCGAGGAATAAAGGGGGGTTTCCAGTTTTGAGAAGATAAAACTTGTTGTGCTTCTTTAGCTCTTTTAGTAGCCTCCACCCAACTCTGAGGCCGAGCCATGAGGACATGGGCACAAATCTCATCCTTGAGGCCACTAATAAAACATTCTTGGAAAGGCATCAGACATGCACTTTGTCTGAAAAGCCAGGCGCTCAAAAGTAGATATAAATTCTTCCACTATTCTTGATTGTTTCAACTTTGTAAAACATCCTAAATGGTTGGCTTTAGTGTCAAAGAGTTCATAAAGCTCTGCTACAAAGTGTGTCCAAGCAATATACCCTTGACGAGAATTTTTTCTCCATTGCCACCATTGCCAATGTTCTTGATTTAGATGGAGAACACCATACCAGAGTTTGGCCAAGTCATCTGTAATGTTGTATAAAGAGAAATAATGTTCCATTTGGGTTACCTAACCAGTGGGATCTGAGCCATCAAATTTGGTCACATCCACCCGCGGAAGGCGTAGGTCACGCTGAAAGTGATGGGGCTGAAAATTATGGGAATGAGAGGAAGTTTCAGCTTCGGTATGTGGGGGTGGGTCAGATAAAGGGTTATCTGCAGGAATATGCAGCTTGGTGCAGAGCATCGAAACGACAGATTCAAGCTGGGCAGTCATGTCTTGTTTGAGTTCCTCGATTGAGGCGACGATGGAGGACTGCATGGTTGTATTGATGGCGGCAACATTAGCACTGAGTTGTTTCACTTCTTGTTGGGTCTCTGTGAAATTAGATTGCAAGGTATTGAAGCAAGCTTCCAAGTCTTGGCTACGGGTATGGGCCATGATGACGAGGGAACTGAAACGGGGCAGGTGGGGTCAAAAATTTTGCTAAAAAATGATATGTATGAATATGATAAGGGAAAAGAGATAAATATAATGGAATAGGTCTCAAATAATGGTGCAAAAATTTCCAGACTTGTTTTTTTTTTTACACTTGCGGAGTTATACTCCGGTCTGAAGAATACTGCAGTGATGAAATGCCCAAATGCTTAACCAGGAAGAAATGTGTAGTGATTTGGCAACCCGAACACCGTTGCGCGGCAATAGATCTTATCTGTTTTATTTTTTTTGTTTCCGTCCCCAAGGGTTAGGTATTCAAGGATTCTACAGACAAGGGTTTTTCCTGTGCTATCAATCTTTGATNCAGGAAGAAATGTGTAGTGATTTGGCAACCCGAACACCGTTGCGCGGCAATAGATCTTGTCTGTTTTATTTTTTTTGTTTCCGTCCCCAAGGGTTAGGTATTCAAGGATTCTACAGACAAGGGTTTTTCCTGTGCTATCAATCTTTGATATATGTGTGGGGTTCAACAATAGTACTCGGCCCAATATCTCAGGGAACTAACTAAGGAGGCTAGACCGTGCCCTGAGCCATACTACTTGACTACCCAGGTACTAGAGAGTATCTTCCAGAGTGTTGTTCTTGGTGGCACTATAGCAGTCAGGCGGCCGATCGGTTTATCTGCAGAGGGCTTCAGGAAATCTAGGCCGATCTGTACACATGTGCTATCTGATGCACTACCACTCGAAGGGGTACCAACATGGGTTACAAGGGTGGACAATAGATGTGAACTTAAGAACCACTTTTATTTCCTACATGTACGAATCACTCAATCGTGGGTTCATGCACATAACGACTAATCTCTGTGGCTTAAAAACATCAAAATACGTCTCTACCCTGAAAAAAATTTAACCCACAATTTTCTACCAAGGAAAGTGCTCGGATGCCACTTGTAATATTCCAGATATAAAAAGTATGCAGAACATAAATAAAATGCTAGAAATGGCAGATGAACAACAATATAACTAGAATAACACCACAATAATACTTAAATGATAACAGAATAACACCAGAAAGAGCACTTCAATTACTGAGAGCAATGCTTACGGGCCTCTTCGAGGGGGTAGCCTCCAGTCGAGTAGAGCTCTATTAGAATAATATCCAAGCTAGGGTTCACATACCCTCGAATCCTATTTATACTAAATATGCCTATCAAGAGAACCATCTAGAGGAAGATCCTTCTAGAAGTGGAAGCTTCTACTAGGTCTTCTTACATTCGATTTATTCTACCTTATTGCAAGGCCTTATTAATATTTACCTTTATTACATCGGAATACATTGTTCTACCTACGTAAGGGGTTAGGTCCCTAACAGTGATCAAGCAGAGAACTTCATTGATTTTGAACAAGGACTTGATTGGAATTTAGGGATGGTCGAGCATGAGGTCAAGAGAGAAAATGCATAAAGGCCGACTCAAGTTGGGTAAAACTTCCCTTGGACAATAGCATGACTCAGGCAGCATGACATTGACATAAGTTCACGATGCAGGAGGCAACACAAACTCTCCATGTGTTTGGAAGAATAACCANTGATCAAGCAGAGAACTTCATTGATTTTGAACAAGGACTTGATTGGAATTTAGGGATGGTTGAGCATGAGGTCAAGAGAGAAAATGCATAAAGGCCGACTCAAGTTGGGTAAAACTTCCCTTGGACAATAGCATGACTCAGGCAGCATGACATTGACATAAGTTCACGATGCAGGAGGCAACACAAACTCTCCATGTGTTTGGAAGAATAACCAAATGAAGGAGGACACAACTCTATGTTACAAGAACAACTTCCTAAGGTCATATTAAATCCCAAAGCTTGACGAATAGACGAAAGGATGTGCTTTGTCCAAGGGTGACTCATTGTGCTGCCATAAAAAGAAAATAATTTTCCAATCCTCTTTTTGGTGTATATTTGATTTTTTTTGTTTTTATCTTTTTCAATATTTTGGAGAGCTTGAAAAATAATAAAAGAATGTTATGTTACAAAGGAAGAACGAGTGTCACAAGCATACTAGTTCCAAGCGCAAGGAACACACTAATGCTCATACCAAGGAGACATGTGCAGGAAAAAGACACTCGGGAAAATCCCTCCATGGGTCAAGGTGTCAGATCGCAGAGGCAAAGTGATACAAGTCTTGCGTATAAGGCATGCTTCAAAGGTTCAGTTCAGAGCAACATGGAGCCGACATTAGGCCAAAATGCAGGAATGCAAATGAAATTAGCAAGACACAACGAAACCCCCTTCAATGTATTTTTTACAAGCCCAGAGAAGGTAAGCTCGATGGTTTTTTATTTTTAGAGAGTCTGAAAAAAACATAAAACAAGACTCCACTGGGGTACCTTTTTCAAAAATAGTCTAGTCAGCTCGAAAAAAGGGATAAAATAGCACCAAAAATACGTCTATTCAAAACCATTTTAACGAGTGTGACAAAGACAATATGACTCGGCAATATTTTCAATTTTAAGGAGTCTAAAAAGAGCTTAACTATGGACTCACTGTATTTTTCTAGATTTAGTCTCCTTAGCCCAAAAAAGTATAAAATCTACTTAGGAGAACTCTCCCGGCGAGACGAATCTCCCGAGGTGTACCTTTTTCCTCCTTAATCTATAGGCCGAAAAGATGGGTAAACTCATGCTAGTAGATGTTTTTCTCAACCAATTAACGAGTGTGAAAGAACAATGTCACTCGATGATGTTTTCACTTTTAAGGAGTCTAAAAAGAGCTTAACTATGGACTCCATAGGGGATGTTCTTCTGGACTAGTTGAGTGAGAGGGTGCCCAGTCTTAGTCCACGAGAGACAATGCAGGGGCATGTGGCCTCCCTCCCGATAGTGTGTAGATGGGCAGCGTTGCCTCCACGACAAGGAGGAGGGAGGACCATAGAGGCATTCGATGACACCTTT
Source organism: Picea mariana (assembly GCA_032191745.1). Taxonomy (NCBI): domain Eukaryota; kingdom Viridiplantae; phylum Streptophyta; class Pinopsida; order Pinales; family Pinaceae; genus Picea; species Picea mariana. The sequence continues at coordinate 494,658 of JASDQU010102736.1, read as the reverse complement.
TTTGATTGGTGGGCATGACAGATTTTGGCGATAGAGGACTACCCCTATGCCGAGATCAACTTTTCCAGGGACCCGAACATGCCCATACCTCCCGGAGTAGAGTGAGGAGAGATAGGTACGTTCGTTTTTAATGTTATTTATTTTTTCATTTTCTTTTTATATGTATCATTTTTATGGGAATCAGAGTATCTGACAACTATGTATCTATTTATGTACAGATGTGGGTCTAGTGCATCTAATAGACTTTTCAAGGACCAGGCGGTGTCCTCGACTAGAGGCAGTACTATCCGCAGTTGTCAGACCAGTAGCAGCAACAGGCGGACCTCCAACCGGAGAGACTAAGAGAGTTTTGAGACGGGTGGAGCAGAACCTCACCGCGCTCACTCGCGCAGTCCCTATGGCAGAGATCAAGGATCTACCACCATCGATGCAACCTCACGTAGTTGGGGTGCCACAGACTAGGGTCCAACTCTTTCGGAATTTGGCAAATGTCGTGGTTCACTATGGTAGGGCCAACATGCCTCGCCCTTAGCTTAGGACATATCACTTACGTGATAGGGGCACTTTCTGTATATTTTTGAGGGCATAAGCCCTGTGATGTGTATTGGATATGTATTTTTGAGGCGCTTCGTCCCACCTATGTACTCTAAAACTTTTGATATATATATATATATATATATTTATGTATGTATGTATGTATTTACATCTTTTATGTCTTATGGATCGCATTTATCCACAAATGTATTTTACATGTGTATGTGTGCTTTTTCTTACTTGTGTGCAATATGCCAATCTAATACTTGATTAGCTAGAGTATCTGTCATTTGATTCAATCTCCTAGGAACATGGATGTACGTAATGTAATTAAAACAATGTTCTAAGAGACGAACCCTAAGGAATCGTCGATGTATAGTAGGATCATAAATGCGGTAAACCGCATTTAACTAGGACACAACCATTTGTGCATCTAAGTAGACCTGGAGGTAAGAGATACCATGCGATAAAGCATCACGAAGCAAATCTATTACTGCACTATATTTGGTGACATTGTTTGTGGCGTCACCTAAACATATACCTCCAGAAGATAGAAACTGGCCTTGAGGTGTGAAGATCACCTAAGCTGCGGAAGCAAGCCTTCGAGTGTGTCGGCTAGCACCCTTCACGAACCCAATGAACACCTATGATTCACTTGACATTTTCCACAGTGAAAAAGATGACATAAAAACAACACGTCCATAAAAAAAAAAGACAAATAAAATAAATGTATAAGATCTATACATATGTACAAGAATTCACCCAAGGCGACCCACCTACGAATAATACTTCTTGAGATAGATCCCATTTATAGGCTCCGCTAAGGCGTTCCCTTCAAAATCAACCAGACGATAAGCACCCTTCCTTAATACCTCCTTCACGTCGAATGGTTCAAACCACATGGGTTTGAACTTGCCTGCCCCTAGGGGATCCTTATCTTGGTCATAGACCAGGACAGGGTCGCCTTCAAAGAAAATCTGAGGATGAACGGACTGATCATACTGAAACTTAACTATTTTCTTGTGAGCCTCGTTGTCCAAGGCTGCATCATGTTGTTGCTCATCAAGTTGCTCGAGATATAATAAGTTTTCCTCAAGCGGTGAAGCGTCTGGCAATAAATGTACTACCAACTTTAAAGATTGGATCTGGCATTCTATTGGCAAGATTGCTTCCAGCCCATAAACGAGTTGAAAAGGTGAAAAACCAGTGGCAGTCTTTACATACGTTCGGTAGGCCCATAATGCCGAGTACAACATCAAATGCCAATTTGACTTGGCCGAATTGATCGTTTGCTGTAGAATGGTCTTAAGAGACTTATTCACAGCTTCCACCTGACTATTCACTTGTGGGTAATAAGGTGATGAGTGTTCTTGACTCAAACCCAGCTTTGACGTTAACTTAGACATCATTTTGTTCTGAAAGTGACTGCCATGGTCAGTGACAATCTCCTTCAGGACACTGAACCTTGTTATTATTTGATTAAACAAGAAGAGAGTTTTTGTCTCTCCATCATCTTTGAACGTTGGCATAGCTTCAACCCACTTAGTGAAGTAGTCTATTGCTAAAATGATATAACGGTGCCCCTTGGCTGAAGGGGGGTGGCATGCAGTATAATCAATCCCCCACTTAGTGAAGGGGCCATTAGTAATGACGTGAAACATAGGAGCAGGGTGTGTCCTCATCTTCCTTGAGAAGATCTGACATGGGTGGCACTTCTTAACCGATTCAACACAATATTTGATTAACGTCGGCCAAAAGTAATCGGCTCATAAAATATTTTGGGTTGTTGCCAACGCAGACAAATGACCACCACATGCTCTAGTGTGAAAATCGTTAAGCACGATTTTCGCTTCTTCATGAATGAGACACCGACGAAGGATGCAATCTACACCTTAACGATACAATGTGTCCTCGAGTATGAGATAGTTCTTCTCTTGATGGCATATGCGTCGACGCGCATCATGAGAAGCAGAATTGGGGCACTTCAAAGTCTAGAGATAGACTAGTATATCTCCATACCAGGGGTCCGAAGATGAAATCATAAAAATATCTCCTTTAATCGGTGATTCTTCGGGCGTAACATCACCTGACTCGAACTGGAAGTTCTGAGATAAGTTCCGCAAAGACCAACAAATTTTTAGATTTTGGGGAAACAAAATCTAAGTCAAAATCCTAGAGGATAATAATCCATCTATTGATCTTTCCGCCAATTACATGTCGCATCAACACGTATTGAAATGGATTCACAATGACAATGACGGTAGTATTGTGAAACATGATATAATGACAGAATCGTTGGACAACATGTATTTCTGCCAATGCAATCTTCTCAACGTGGGAGCAGTTGAGTTCTGGTCGAACTAGGCCTCGACTCAGGTAATAAATGACGCGTTCTTCAAGAAAATCATCCTCCTGAACCAAGACCATACCAATGGTCGACTCTGCCGCAACCAAATATGATAAGAAATATTTATTATAGTTGGGTGTCTGAAGTAGAGGGGTAGATGTGAGCGCGTGTTTCAACACTTTGAAAGAGTGTTGAGAGGCTTCGTCCCAATGAAAAGGAAATCCCTTCTTTAGTAAACGCATAAACCCTTTGGTTATCTCGGCATAGTTTGTGATAAAACGCCAAATAAAATTAGCTTTTCCCTGTAAATTCTGAAGCTGAGGGACTGTGCACAGGGGAGGCAATTGAACTATTGCCTCAACCTTTAGAGGATTGACCATGATCCCTATTGTCTAAACTATAAAACCTAAAATATGACCCGACGTCACGTAAAAACTGCATTTGTTTGGAATCAAGCGAATCCGATAGTAGCGACATCGCTCAAAGATAAGTCGGAGGTGTGTGGGATGATCAACTCTCTTTCGAGATCGTGACGCTAAATCATCGAGATAAGCCTCGACTATATGTTTGAGATCGTGGAAAGCAAAAGAAATAGCCCGCTGAAAAGTGGCTCCAGCGTTTTTCAGGCCAAAAGGCATCTTCCGATAAGAAAATGTACCTCAAGGACAGATAAAATTTGTTTTATGCTAGTCTTTGGGCTTAATCGGGATCTGATTGTATCCCGAATAACCATCCATGAAAGAAAATACCTCACAACCTACTCATTCATCGACAATCTGGTCAATGAATGGGGTGGGGAAATTATCCTTTGGACAAGCCTTGTTCAAATCATGGAAGTCCATACATACACGAATCATTCCCTTCCTTTTGTTGACCATAACGAGATTTGACACCCATTGGGTCAATAGAATGGGGTAGATGAAACCAACTTTGAGTAGTTTCTCCACTTAAGCCTTAATAGCTGCTGCTTTTCGAGGATTAACCAGACGAAGCTTCTACCAGAATGACTTCAAGTTAGGATAAGTCGTGATTTTATGTTCGATGATTCTTGGATCAATGCTTGGCATTTCCTCATAAGACCCGACAAAAACGTCGCGAAATTATTTAAATAAATCTGTTTAGATCTGAATCTCCTTGGGGGAATAGCCCGCTCCGACGAAGAAATTATCCACGACACCAGGGGTTCTGGAGATGTCAATAGGTATCGTTTTAGCGATGGTTTCCATATTACCCTTGGCATAATATACGTGCGTAGCCAGAGGATTAATAGGACAAGACCTATCTCCAGTCATAGTCAACACAAATTCTCCTGCCTCTATTCTTCTTAACTCTGGGAGAAAATAAGATCTGTGATGGAGATCATCCTAGGGTCTGTCTAGACCAGTCAATGCCTCTAAAATCACCTCGTCAAAGGGTAAGACCAAGTCTAAAGAATCGGTAGTGGAAAGGGATCCTTGAGCCGAGGCAGGTTCGAGAACTGGATCTAACTCCAGTGCAGGAGTCGAATCAGGGTCGACTGAATCTTGTTGGACAATAGAGTATGCAAATTATGTCGCAGAAAAGGGCATGGACATGTTGTGATGCCCTATCCCTTCCATTGTGGTCGATGGGGAAGGAAGAGTCCACATATCATTAAAGTAAGTCATGTGGAGCGACGACACTGTAAATATTTAAGCCTTAGGTTGGTTTGGGACATCCGATATCATCTTGACATCGTCAGAAGGAAGCGGGTAATCGAAAGTACCCATGAGAGGTGGGCACAAACCAACCCCCACTTTGACGATGCTGGGCTGTGGGTTATCTATTATCGGGACCGCGGATGCCCCCAATGAAGGGTCATGCCTGGAGAAGGACAATTGATCAATTGTCACGATTCGACCCTCGTGTGGAAACAACAAGACCCAAAAAACTATGGCAACCACTGCATGCATGGCATATTTCCAACTCCTTCCTAACAACAGGTTGTAGTCGAGAGGCGCATCGACCACTTTAGCTTCAATGCACACGGTCTTCCCTCCTAACTACATGGGGAAAGAAGGGATAATTCCATGTGGTCTGAAAGAACGATCGTCAAAAGTCGTAATAAGAGTAGGTGACAGAGACAAAATGGGTTGGCCAATGGCCTTCCAACATGCCAATGACATCACGCATGTCGAGGTGCTCTCATCAACTACCGTACGAAAAATATTCTGGGTAAAAGATTTCATGGGGTGAGCCACTACTATCTGAAATGCGACGTGGTATGGGAGATGAGGCTTCAAGTCGGTTGTATCAAGCGTGATAGTTCCTGGATTACATGTCTCATCGGATCCTAAGGCAACAAGCAGAGCCTTTCTCTGCAAAGGGAAACTCTGGAGGACTTCCAAAGTAGACATTGCGCAAGGGGTTTGAGACAAATCCTCCACCATAGAGTAATTCTGGGCGGCCCTCGTGTTTGGATTATGCGAAGCCTTTTTGAACGCCCCTTTCAGGATGCGTGTCAATGTTTCTTACATCGTTCTATTGATATGGAGAGGAACATATGGGTTTTCGGCTTTTTTACCCTTTTTAGTAGTACTTGGCATTCCATAATCATGTGCCCTAGTAACTATGTGAGCATCACCCTTCAGCATATACATGTTCAAAATAGATGGGTTACTAGAAGATGGAGGGGGTCCCTGGCTGCGCCCATTCGCACTTGAAGAGGCTTGAGTCAAATTTTCCCCTTGGGGAAATGGGTTCATTAACATAGTAGGTTGTTGTTGCGCCAATAACTTCTGGGCCTATGCAAGACGAGGGCACATGTGAGTCGGTTGGTCTTCCGCGCAAAGGTTACACAGATACTTCGAATTATTTCTCTCTGTGTTTCCCCCACCAGCATTATTGGTAGGTTTCTTATCCCGCTTACCCTTCTTTCGTTGTTTTTTCTTCCCTTGAGGCTGCTAGTTGGCCTTAAGGTTTGTCGATTGCAGACTGTGTACATCCAACGTTTGAGTAGGGGGAGCAGTTGAACTAAGACTTGGGTCGGCCACTATTTTCTGTATCGACAATTGTTGTTATTGGTTTCACAACGGATCAGTGGGCTTCGCTTGTGCTGAACCAACGATGCCATCAACATGTGGTCTAGACTTGTGTCTGGTATTGTCAAGAATAGACTGTGGTGCATCTGGAAAAACTTCGTAAAGTAAACCATACTGAGAGTAAATCAATTCTAGCTATTGATCTCTCATTATCGCCTCTTCCTCAGAAAAGACCCCTAACGTTGCAACTTCCTTGGATAACTGGGGTACCAAAGACTTAAGGAACCACTCCAGTAAGAATGTTGGTGGAACTGGTACTTTAATCAAACTCTTCCACCACCTCCATTCTCAGATGTGATCAGAGATATGAATGACCTTTGTCTACTCAAAATTGGCTAGCAATTCGGTGCCGGCATCGTATCTCACCGGTAATTGAAAATGTTTTAAGAAAACCATTGCTAATTCGCCAAAAATAGAGTATCTTGAGTGGTCAAGCTCGATGTACCATTTCGCGAAACTCCCGATAAGAGTGTGTTGAAACAGACGCAACTGGACGGAGTCATCTCTCAAAGAGTTGGACGAGCACCATAAGTGAAAGGTAGTCACATGATCGCCTGGATCTTCGTTATGCTTGCCTTCAAACTTCAGAATGTCTGAGGGAAACTTGGTCGGCATAGGAGGCCAACGTGGATCGTGACAGATTGGGTCTTTCAATAATATTGACAAGTTTGAAAAATGCAAGGTTTCCAGAAACAGTAGTTTGGGTTGTTGAGTATGTACATGAGTGAAGGAGCCTGGGATTTGGATGGCACCAGGTTTCCAGGAAATGTTAGGTTGCTGGCCCGAGTTTTGGTAAAAACAATGGCCTAGGATAACATTCAGATATTGCGCTTGTTGAGACATCATCGACTGACTCTTGTAGTAGGATTTTGAGGGTTGGGAAGAGATTTCTCTTGACGTTGTGTTCCAAAGGTTCTGGAAAGGGTTGCCCCTTGCCAATTTGACGGGCATAGGTACTGATCCTTGCCCTGGGTTCCATTGACCATGGAAGGGGTTGCCTCCGGTCGACATCCCTGACAAGGGAACTAATCCCTGCCACGAATTCCAAGGACCTTGAGAAGTGTGTGCCCCCTGTGCAGGAATAGTACACTGCGCAGGATTTTGTGATTCAAAACCAGGGTTTCCCCCAACCGAGACAACAAATGATGAGAATGCATTATTACCAAACACCCTGAACAAAGAGAACAACAAAGAACACACTGGTGTGGTATTGGAAGAAGGTCCTTGACTACTTGTTCTGAAAAAGTTGTAATTCATGTTTGGCCAGGCGGGCTGCTGAGAAGCACCACCAAGTGAGGGGGACGACAGAGGTATATGACCCCTGCCGTAAGGCAAAGTGTTATAGAGGGTTGTGGTTCCCCCCATGGACCCTTGCAAAGGAGCATTAGAGCTCCCTGTCCCCAGACCCAAGGTCTGTAGGGTGGAGTAGGTGAGGAACAAGTTCGAATCATAACCGGGCATTCTGTATGAAAATGGAGGACCCATCACACTCTATGTGAACGGTATAGTGATCGTCACCATGATGGTGGCCCGGACCTGTGAAGGTAAGTTAGGAGGCGAAATGCCCCCAGTTGTGGCAACCATAGAGGGAGCATGAGGACTCCTTGATGAAGTAGCAACATTTTCTTCCATCGCTTCTTGCAGGACTAACTGGCGCTCGTCATGCGTTACCCTTGAAGGGGCAAGCTGTATCAAAAGTGGCGCCAACAAGTAAGTGATCGGAGGATTATACGGACCAAGAGCTTCTACTCCAAGGTCAGAAATAGTATGTTCCTCCAACGTCGAAAGTTATCCTCTCGGAGTTGGCTCAGGTACGACTTCCTATGTCCCGGTCGCCTCAAATGACCCTTCCTGGTCAAGTCTTCGCCTTCGTGGTGGCGGTGGTGGCTCCAATTTAACTGATGGTAGGCCCAAAAGCCTTCGCAATCGATGAAGCTCTTGATATTCCACTATGATAAAATCAACGACACACTAGGGATTTCTAACGCTGAAGACAAAACACACACTAGAAAAGTTCCTATGAGATATAGAAATCAAACCACTATTACTAGTTGGAAGAACAGTTACACCAGCCAACACTAGAGTAACTTACCGGTGCAAGTGCAACTTGAAAATGGAAGCACCCTCTAGGTATAATCTACAAAGTGTGGCCCGATTTTTTTCCTAGGTACCACGGTATACCCCCGCAGTCACCTGTGTAAGTCCCTAAAGTAAAGGCAACTAGGTTTCTAGCTCGTGAATAATTACCAGGTGGGTATAATCGACAGTCGGGTGGACCGCAATGAGCAGAGTATCAAGCTCGAAACCTATCGAGGGCATCAAAATCAAGTGTTCTAGAAGACGACTAAGGACCTCAAACGGATTCGAGACCCACGAAGCTCTGTGGCAAATGCGATCAATGGAATCCCAAGACAAGTCCTCTATATGCGTTCCCACTACGTTTGGTCCGGTTTTGGAGGGGTTATCTCCGCTACCTTTCTGCACATGACATCGTGTTTAACCCCTGTGTTAGAGGGGGGTCCTGGATAATTTCCACATTACTGGACTCTTTCACTCCCTAGTACAGACTCGTATGTTTGTTTTATAGCCTTGAAGAGTTTTCTCTCCAACCTAAATCAAGGCTCTAGCCTAATATAGTCGAGGGACCCTATAGAGATGAAAGTCTGATTAATTTTAATTAAGCGTTAATTTTAAGTGGTTCATCTTAAATCAAAGGAACGAAAATGAAACTGGTGGTGTTTTTTAAGAGACGAAAGAGAAGAACAAAATGCCGGAAACAAAATCATTTATTTTTTCAACAAACAAATATTTGCAAATTGAAAACTCTTTAACCAACTTTTCTAACTAACTTTATTTCTAAGATATTTTTAAAAGAAAAACCTAAAACTGAATTTCGCTCAACTACGAGCTACTTAAAGTCCTAAGTATTCAGTAAAGAACTTAAGAAAACACTCTTCTTCCTGACAAGTAAAGACAACTAACCTAACTACTTAACCAAACAAGAAAAATAAAAATAAAAAATTATGCTTTAAAATAAGAAACTTGAAAACAAATTCTTTTTCTTTTCTTCTAAAGAAAGCAAAAGGGAAAAATGAAGAAAAGACAAGACCCAAGAAACTGACTTCTGGTCTACTGCGGATTGCAGGGAGTCACTGAAAGAACCACAGAGGCTAAACAGACAAGACTCACAAACTCGTAAAAAAAACCCTTTCAACGAAAACTAAAGCAATCTTTAAAAGATAAAGAAATTGACGTCAAATCTAGGCTTAAAGACTGTAACTACAGAGACCAATACTAAATCAAGAAACCCTTGAGAAGTCAGACTTCAATTAGGGAAGAGGATGAATTCCTCTTCTTAAGAAAAAAGGATTCCCGACACAGGCACGCTACTGACACTTAAGCAGCCTGCGTATGTACACGGGTTGTCCAAAGGTAGGGCGCGTATGTATGCGTGAAGACCCACTGCAGGCCGCGTACACCTCTGTAACTTCTCAAGAAAAAGAAAACTAATAGTCATTCCGACAAGGCAGGGAGTACTGGTATGGCAGACCATAGTCCCTTAAAGAATCAGTAACTTACAAAGAACTCAAAGATGTAATCAAACCAATTAAAACACCCAAAAATATCCCCTAAAGAAAACCCTAGAGGCTCCCTAGTATGGTTGCCAATTTTGCTATAGTGGGAAATGCCCCCTATGGACTACAATAGGGTTCTAAAGTGCGGGAAAAGCTAACCGTTTAAAGTCTCCTACTTTTAACCACTACCTTGACAATACCCCACATTCATGCATAAAATACAAAGTATAAGGATCGGGTAACTCTACCTTAAACTCCGCGTCCGGTGTCGATCCTTTTGCGTTCGGTCGCTTCTCGACTGCAAGTCTCCTCCCAAGGCCGACTTGCATTCACCAAAAGACAAACAAGAAACTACGAGCATGCATATTATATATGAATTAGTGGGTTAGATGTCATAATAAAATGTAAATCAAATGTAAGGATTGAACACATCATATGGCGGGACAAAAAAAGTACTTCTTTATATTAATCTCATAAAGTCACTTACAAAATGAGATCGACGACTACTCCTTGAACCCGGTCTTGGGATCCTCTTCTCCAAGCTCCAACTACTTCCACATATCCTTCTCCTCTCATAATTATCTCTAGAGAATGGGCATAGGCTTATGAATGAGGAAAAAAGGCAAGAATAGGGAATTCTGGCTCAAAACTCACAATGTGGCTACAAATTCTTGGGGCAAGGGGGGAAAGTGAAATGGGCAGAGTTTCACTATTGTTATGTTTCTCCTTGGAATAAGACCCCAACACATCCTTTTATATGGGAAAAGGATGGTTATTTGGTTGGATGACAGGCTATAGGCGGTGAATTGGTTGGGATACCACCCAAGGGCTCGTAATCTCAACAAATTCCTTGTAACTTTTTATTTTTTGCAACTTTTGTGGGAAAATGGGGGATGTAATGGTGCAACTAGCATATGTACGCAATAATTAGTGGTGCAGCTAGCGTACATACACGGGCATTAGTGGTGTAGGATGCATACATCTTCAAAAATAATGTTTTTAAGAAGAGTTGTTCAGTGATGGATTGGCAAAAATAGTAAGTAAGATGGCTTGATGCCAGGTACACATGTATGGTGCAATTTAGGGTTATAACATCAAGACCGATTATTTCTTCATGTTCTTGTGTAGGAGGAATGAAAAACTGGACAATTTCACCTTCATCAAGCAATAGAAAGGATATTGACGTTTGATCCAGGTTCTCAACATGTTCCACTTTATCGAAATTCTTCCCTTTCTTCTTGGTAGCTTTCTTCATGGACATGGTATTACAACACCTCTTCATTAAAAGGGATTAATCTTCAATGAAAAGTGATTCATATGTTTGTTCATGAAAGGATAAAAAAGAGAATTCTTGTTCTTATTGTCATCATAGGATTACTCTCCAGTAGGTGATGTTTTGTCAAGATCATGTACTTCCTTGGAGTTTTCCTCCTCTTTCTGGACATGTATTTCAAAGGAAACTGCCCTCAAATTCTCAATCGGATCTAATTGAAGCCTTATTTTCCGAAAATAATCCTCAAGGTCCTGAAAAATATCTTCAAGTTGTTGGGATTTTGGTCCACAATGCTTGAGGAATTCTCGGATAAAGATGGTTGTAAAGTCAACACCATTCAGGATGTACGTATGCTTGATAGAATTCCCTTGTTTCTTATCCAAGGATAACAAAAACAATTGCACTAGAACATCATCCTGGGATATCTCATACCAATTAATGTACTTGAAAAACTTAGAAACATGTGTAACGGTATAACATGGGTTACCATCAAACTTTGGAATATCATCCCATATTTTCAGCAAGTATTCATCATATACCTCCATGATGTTTCTAGTGGAGTCGTCAGATGAACTTTATGAAAATCTCATCACAAATAGAGAGGGAAATTCCCTCAATTGGAGTTTTTAGGGAAGTTATTGTAAAGGATTTGGGATCAAAGCATGCCAAAGTGTCGTTAGGGCTAGAAAGAGGATTCAAAATCCTCCTTGACAATGACACCAAAATGTTGTCATGCATATTGGATTTTTGGAAAATCCCAACCCAAACCACAAAGGTGAGACAACTATGGGAGTACCTACCCACTGTCACCTTAAATAGACACTCCCCTCACTTTAATGATGATGAAATCACCACAAGGGGGGAACCTTGGTGACCTTAGGGGAATTGAGATGGAAAGTGAGAGAATGATCAATGAATACTCCTATAGGTCAATATTGGAGAAGGAGTAAGGCTTAAGAATGAGTCTTGTAGACGGTAGATGGTTTCCAAGTATTGTGTACCTACAAAACAATGTTATCCCTACCCATAACAATACAAATGATGATAAATCAGGCCCTTAATCAAAGGGGATCAAGCAAAATTGCTTTTTGTCCCAAATTGAAACATTATGGAAATATATATATCAACAATAATTGTTATCAATAGCTGTAAATCTAACCACCAAAATCAAGTATAAGATGAAGGAAACAAAGCTAGGAGTGACTAGTTAAACTTCCAATGGATTAAAAAAGACTTTGGTGATGTTTAGAGGGATGTTATATGATGTTATCAACAAGTTTTTCTGACAGGAAAATGGCTATACCAAACAATTGCTACAACAACAAGATCTAGCCACAGAAATCAACAAGTAAAACGTCCAAAAGATAACCAATAATGAGTAGAAGAATAATCTAGGTTCACAAGCAAATTTCAATGGTAGATTAGAGAGAAATGAGTGAAAGAAGGAGAGTTTTGTCACATCCCTAGTGGATGTAGCATTATGTTTATTACAACAACATATTACTTGGATAAAAGAGGGCTCCCTTAGGTCACAAACAAGCTTATAACACAAAGAATAAATTCCAACTTGAACAATTGCAATATCTCAACTTTTGATGTATACCAATGCAATGATTTCATATCTCCAATGCAATTAGATTAGTGCCATATCAATTGGGTTAATGAAGTCTCTTGCGTAAGAGATAGATTGTTTACTTCTCTAGGGGTGTAAGCCCTTTCACTCCCTAGAGCAAACAAATCTAGCAAGGTAAATCTATGAGGGTGTAATCCTTTTTACTCCTAGTAGCAACCTTTGCAAATAACTTATTCAAAGTCAATAATGATAGATCTTGGTGGAGGGTGTATTCCCTTATACTCCTCCAAGAGTTTAGACAAAAATAACCTTGAAACAAAAATAAATAACACAATATGCAGAAAATTCCTTATCAATTCCAAGAGATAGCAAGATAAACCCTCTTTTACCAAGAATATTCCACCACACTAGCAAAGAGAATAAGCAACAAGAGATAGCCCCTTAGCTTCCTTCACCAAAAGACAAGTAAATCCATTCACAATGCACCAAGAGAGAGAGAGATAGAGATAAATTCCCAAATAGGGTGAAAATTTCACCCAATGTCATGCAATTCTCCAGTGAGAGTTATGATGAAAATGAAATGAAAGTGACTTCTATTTATATGAAGTCACTTCAATAATTTTCCCACTTTCAATAATTCAAGGCGTTCAACCTCATAAATTTTTCTTTACAACTTAAAGTTCAAATTACATAAAGAAAATCACTTTTTAGGGGTGACGCCATGCCCAAAAGGGTGACGTAAGGCCTCTAGGAGAGATGTTTTTCCTCCCAAGTGAAGTCGTTGGGCCTCCAAAGACCTCATGTCTAGTCATCAAGTGTCTTAGTGCAAGGCATGTTTCTCTCTCTCCATCAAACCATGTCACATCACCATCAACCATGAAATCCCCATCAAAAACCCTAAGCTCATATGATGTCTAGGTCCTAGAAGATGGCGTTTTAGGCCTCCAAAGGCCAAGATTTGGGTACAAGGGGCTATAATGTGATCTCCTCATCGTCTCTAAGTGCATCCAAAGGAAATTTTGCCTCTCCCATGTGTCCAGTGAGAGGGGGGTGCATCATCCAACCTGTGGGCTTCATGCCACAATGAAGGTCCAAGTAACCTTGTGCCTTCATGAAACGACTTCCACCTAGAAAATCTCTAGAAAGACAAAAAAATTCCCCCTCCAAGGCTCGACAAGTAGTACATATGATGCCAAGTAAGCCATATCTAATAAAAGAACCACCCACAGGTGTGCATCAAATCCCCCCTTTTCAAAATAAACAAATTCTCAAAGAGGTGAGAACAATTGCGTTCAATCTTCTCATGTCACACACCTGGTTATCAACAAGTTTTTTATGACAGCCAAATGGCTATAACAAACAATTTCTACAACAACAAGATCTAGCTACATAAATCAACAAGTAAAACGTCCAAAAGATAACCAATAATGAGTAGAAGAATAATCTAGGTTCACAAGCAAATTTCAATGGTAGATTAGAGAGCAATGAGTGAAAGAAGGATTGTTTCACTACAAACCTAGTGGTTGTAGCATTAAGTTTATTACAACAACATATTACTTGGCTAACAAAGGGTGCCCTTATGGCACAAGCAAGCTTATAACACGAATAATATATTCCAACTTGAACAATTGAAATATCTCAATTTTTCATGTATACCAATGCAATGATTTTATATCTTCAATGAAAATAGATTAGTGCCTTATCAATTGGGTTAATGTAGTCTCTTGTGTAAGAGCTAGATTTTTTACTTCTCTAGGAGTGTAAGCCCTTTCACTCCCTAGAGAAAACAAATCTAGCAAGGTAAATCTACAAGGGTGTAAGCCTTTTTACTCCTCATAGTAACCTTTGCAAATAACTTATTCAAAGACAATAATGATAGATCTTGGTGGAGGGTGTATGCCCTTATACTCCTCCAAGGGTTTAGACCAAAATAACATTGAAACAAGAAGAAACAACACAATATGCAAAAAATTCCTTATCAATTCCAAGAGATATCAAGATAAATCCTCTTTACCAAGAATATTCCACCACACTATCAAAGAGAATAAGCAACAAGAGATAGCGCTTTAACTTCCTTCACCAAAGGACAAGTTATGATGAAAATGAAATGGAAGTGACTTCTATTTATATAAAGTTACTTCAATAATTTGTCCACTTTCAATAATTCAAGGAGGCCGACCTCATAAATTTGTCTTTACAACTTAAAGTTCAAATTACATAAAGAAAATCCCCTTTTAGGAGTGACATCATGCCCAAAAGGGTGACATAAGGCCTCTAGGAGAGATGTTTTTCCTCCCAAGTGAAGTCGTTGGGCCTCCAAAGACCTCATGTTTGGTCATCAAGTGGCCTAGTGCAAGGAAAGTCTCTCTCTCTCTCCATCAAACCATGTCACAACATCATCAACCATGAGAGCCCCATAAAAAACCCTAAGCCCATATGATGTCTAGGTCCTAGAAGATGACGTCTTAGGCCTCCAAAGACCAATGTTTGGGTACACGGGGCTAGAATGTGATCTCATCATGTTCTCTAAGTTCCTCCAAAGGAAACATTTCCTCTCCCATGTGTCCAGTGAGAGGGGGGAGCATCATCCAACCCGTGGGCTTCATGCCCCAATAAAGGTCCAAGTAACCTTGTGCCTTCATGAAAAGAATTCCTCTTGGAAAAGCTCTGCAAAGACAAACAGATTCCCCCTCCAAGGGTCCACAAGTTATACATATCATGCCCAAGTAATCCATATCTAAATAAAATAACCATCCACATGTGTGCATAAAATCCCCCCTTTTCAAAATAAACAAATTCTCAAAGACCTTATACAACTTTCCAAATTTAAGTATGGGAGGGTTGTCATGGTGACCTATTGGGTAGATCATTCTCCAAGTAAAAGAGTGTTTTCCAATATGATGCTTTCTAAGTCATGTAAGAGAGTGTGAAGTGGATGGGGGTGTAAATTTTGGGCATGGGGTTTCTTGACATACAATGGCTCATATTGTCTCATTTATGGACGCCTTTGTTGAGGGTGCACTTGTTGTTGAGTTACCAACTATTTGCATGCCACCTTTATCCAATCCATTTTTTTCCATCATTCCAATCCTTGCTATCATTTATAAGTTGCAAATTTTAGGGTCCCCCTTTTAAGGTTTCAAGCTGATAAGGAGGTTGACAAGTTCCAAAAAATTATGTTTTATTAGATTTTGAGGGAGAAAAATCAACAAGCAGACATATTTGCTAATGAGGCCACTAAACTAAAACTAGGGGTAATTAAGATTAATGGAACCATAGACCATCAAACCATACCACAATTAAAGATCAATGAATCCATAAGTGAGAATAGACATGTTCAATATTCTCATGTCACGCTCCTGCAGGCCTCATTTTCAAAGCAAGAAAAGTAATATGATGAGACTGATGCCCCCCCCCCCTGCATGCTTGGATTGAAGAAAAGACATAAATTTGAATCGACGACTGGTGTTTATCATTATCAAGGTTGGATTATGGAAATGCATAGCAGAAGATGCCCTAAGGAATTTGGAAATTAATTTCAAAATCTTGGACCAAGTCTGGTAAGAGATGTTGTTACTTTTACTTTGGTAATGTGCATATTTGTTGTAGATAATTTTAGTCCAGGATTATAGGGGGGTTTTACAATCATTGGTATGTATTTGGTTTTCCCCACATACAATGGATTGTCTTTATTACTTTGTTGCTGTAGACTCAAGAAGTGTGGACTACTTCTATGGTTGGTCYGATCTTCTATTGGGTTAAGGGTTTCTAGGCTCCAAAGTTCTTAGAACATGTAGAATTGGGGGATTTTTCAAGGTGCTCTTGTGGTTAGGAAGGATCTTTTTATGGCCTCTTTTATATTGTATGTTATTGGCCCTAGTTTGGTGTTTTGGTATACTATTTATTATTGGCCCTGGTCTTTATCTCATTCTAATGCATTATAGGGAGCTGCAATAAATTATACATGTGATGTGAAATCATGAGGAGTTAATTCAATGGAATATAACCTTTATATTTTTAGTTACTACAAAGGTACATGGTAATGAGCGCTAGATTGTTTCTCAATTTGCATCAATTATGGGCACATTAGTAAAACATAAATTATATATAGCCACTCTAGAAGCATAATGCAACACACTGAGAAATATGGTTTTGAAATTGTATAAGGGAGCCCAGTCGAGGGCTTCCAATTAAGAATGTTAGTGAATTCAACTTGTGGGGAGTTAAAGGAAGAGGACAACATGCATCAACTGGTTGAAGATACGGGGATTGGGAAGCAAGACTCCATTCCATAAAATATTGGTTTGGATGAGGTTGTCAACTGTCATTTGTTCTGATAAGTTTTATGTATTTCAAAGCTATTAGAATTTTAGGAGTTTTCTTTAAACTTTATAGTTGTATGAAGTATTGGGACTTTTTTCCCAAGGACATATGTAAGTTTTGTATTTGGCATGCCATAAGCTATCAATTTTGTTTACTTTTTTTGGATATGAAGTACATGTATTAAAGCTATTAGAATTTTAGGATTTTTCTTTGAACTTTATAGTAATAGAAAGTATTGGGACTTTTTTACCAAGGACATATGTAAGTTTTGTATTAGCATGCCAAAAGCTATCATTTTTGTTTAGTTTTTTTGGATATGAAGTATATGTAATTTTTTTTTTTTTTTTTTTGCTAGTTTGTTCGTGACTTGCGGGACTAGCCTGTTGCTGAGAAACTGTGACTCAGAGGAATCTAAGCCGTCAAAATCACCCAGGGATCGCACCCGGCCTGAGCCACACCAACCCTTAACATGGATGGATTTTTTGTCCCAGCAGGTTTCGAACCGGTGACTTTAACATCATGGAGTGCCTTAACAACACACTCCATCACCGAATGTCCTACACATCGGGGACTATGTAATTTTGTTGTTACCTTGACTACAACTTTATATAATATAAATTCCCTATTTTCTGTTATATATATAGTTAAAATATCTGTATAGATACCCTAGTTTTTTTTTTTCGAGAAAGAAAAAACTTATATTTCATAAAAAGGAAATATACATATTGTTGTCCCTAGAAGGACTGTCATTAGTTGTATTTATTTTGTCCACTCATTTTTATTCATTACAGTAYCAAAAAACATCTTTCCATACTTTTCTTATCAAAAACCCTTATCCTTGTCAAACTTACATCATCGACCAAAACAAAATAAATTTCTTCTTTTAAACCCCTAYATCCTAAAGGTCATCCCATCACAAGGCTGCCATTTGAAAAATTCTTGGAAAGTGAAAACACCTTAATCTAGAAGAAGAGCCTCTTTTGAAAGGTCGTCTACCAGTGTGTTGAGCTCCCTGTAAATGTGAGAAATCAAAACCATTCCAAAGAATATATAAAAKCTTGGTTTTGATTCAACAAAGGTTTTAGCCTCATAACTTGGATATTTATATGCCCAATTACCCAATCAATTGTAGTCTTTGAAGCTCCCAAAATTTGTAATTTCCTCAAATTGAGAGTGTCCACCATACATAGCAATGCCCATAAAGTTGAGAGTTTTGCCTTCATATTAGTACCTTTTCCGAGAATGTATCTAGTTTTGCAGAAGTGAGAAGCCGAATTATAAAGGACCACCCTTGCACCATGGGAAGGAGGGTTCCTTTGGGATTCCTTGTCGAAATATCCCCAGGGAATACTCTTAGCCATGGGAGGCAATGCTATCAACTTTATTTTTCGATTTTTGACTTCAGTCTTGTGCTCCATAGATATTCTAAAAATTAACACCGCCACCACCTTATAAGGGGGATGAATATCCTGAAATATTCTTACATTCTGAGCCCACCAAATGATATAGAATAAGAAAAGAGGAAAATAGATAAAACCATTTGAGATCTCATTTTCTTTCCACCTTTTTAACCAATCAACCAACTCTCCATCCAATTCATGTAACTGAACCTTTATCAATGTTTAAATTCATGCCCACACCTATTGTGTGAAAGAACATGAAACAAAAATGTAATGAGCAGACTCCTCATCATGCATACACAATATGCATTGACCCAAACCTCTCCATCCTCTTTTGATCCCATTGTGCTAGGTTAACAATATATTTTCTAAAGACAACCAACTCAAAATTTTTACCTTTTGGGGTGCATGGATTGACCAGATGAAATTCCACCACCATTTCTTTTAACCATTGAGATGTCCTTTTTCCTGAACCCAATACCTTAATTTCACTATGTATTGACCCAAATTTTCATTTTTGGAACACGAAAGAGTGTCCTCCTCTTCCTCCTGTAAGGAAATCATGTTTGAATATAGAAGGCCAATGGAATATTCCCATTCCTATGCTTTGTTACCCTCAAGGTCTAGCATCATAGTCGTTCTTCAAGATATTCTTCTAATATGATTCATCTCCCCAAGCCTTGCATCCCGTGAGGGGTAAATTACCTAATCGTGTAGATCACCAACCAAATGATCAGATAGTTTGAAACCATCCCCTGAGTAGACCGAGGTGTCTTCACCAATCCTAACACTCTTTCCATTTCCCACCTGCAGCATCATCCATTCGTCAATCAAAGGAAAGTCTTCCACTAAATCTTTCCAACGTATCGAGTTGTTAGAGATCGATTTTATAGGAGCTCTAATCCATTCCAAAAAGGACTTTTTTTACTTATAATACATCACCCTGCCCCATAAAATTCTATTTTGAATTAGCCTCCACATACTTTTTGTAGCTAAGGCTCTGTAAAACCAAAATATATTTTAATACCCCAGTCACCTAGCTCCTTGGAAAAAGCGAGTATCGACCATTTCACAAGGGGGATGCCCCTTGCCTCCTTCCATGTGGACCAGAGAAAATGAAATCAAATATTCCAAATCTTGGATAAAATCCCTTTCAAGATTTTTCTATAGATTCCCAATATACCAGGATCCTTGAAAGGACCGAGTTTATCAAGATCAATCAATCGCCTCTTACAATCCATCTATTAACCCACAAATAAACTCTCACCTGGATTTTATTTATAAGCCACAACCAATCCTCTAATACATAGCAGTTTGGATTGATTTCGAACCCGATATATTTAAGACCAACATCAATACTTTTGCTAGGAAAAGGGAAGAACCTCRGCTAGTTTTGCAACTTCTTCATCTTGAAACTCATTTAACAACATATTTGACTTATCATGATTTATTTCGATTCCTATAGCAATGAAAAAATAATCCAAGATTTATTTGATAATTTGAAATTCCTGCAAATTCCCTACACCAAAAATGATGCAGGAGAATSCTGCCTTTGAAATCAAGCACATTTGACTAGACCTAGGGGGTCTTTGTTTTCTCTAAGGAAGTGTATTCCTTAATGAAAATTTATTGTATTTTCCTATGTTTTGTTTTCTTGAAGGAATGCATAAGGATAAAATTAATTAGATTGAGATTGAGATATGTAATTGAATCTGGTTGTTTAAGAAGATCTCGAGAGTGTGAGCTCTAGAGAGAGATTTGAGGAGTAAGTTGTGGATTCCTGGAGTGATTATAGGATTTGAGAGATATAAGGAGTTTTAATAAGAATTAATTTAGAATCTGAAACCTATTCATGTTTATTCTTGTGTGCATATAAGCGATGTAATCCTAAGAGCATATAGAGTTGGATATCAAGTGCGGAAGGCCAAAGAGTGAGATTGAGAGATTGAGAGAGGCCATTAGAGGAGAGAGGACATATGTAAAGTTTATGTACAGTATGTACATTTGAGTAAATAAAACACTATGTTTCGAGTGTTCAATGTTAATTGATGTTTAAAATCTCTATTTTGATTAGGAGATATTTGTGCCTCTGAAATCTTGAAAATCTATTCTTTGTATGAAACTATATGTGCCCTCTACGTAGTGTTTTGAGTTAGAGTTTCAAGTGTCTTCGATGATCATGGTAGAAGAATTTCCTTTCTAAATAGTGTATACAGGTTCCAGAATTGAATCAATGTTTAAAGAAGAAGAAACCAATTAAAAACCCCATTGCAAGAGTCAAGGAATAAGGGTTGTCGATCGTTGATCATATCTTAGACCAACAATCCTAATTCATTTGATTGTAACCAAGTGTTAATCCCAAAGGAGAAGCGATGAGGATTATTGGTCGTCGGATCCCTATGGGGATCCATTGTGACCATCATATCACAACTTAATTAAGTCCATACCATTGGATTGTGACCCATTTGTAACCATTAGATTGTGGGGGTTAGTGTAGAAGAAGTGTCAGATCCATTAAAAAATTATCAATAAATATGGATCGTTGGATTGGGAGCCAAGTGAGCGAGAGTCGTTGGATCCAGTTGTAAAACCATGGGAGAATTTTGATCATTCGCTCAACCTTATATTAAGTCCCAACCATAGATTGAGGTCAAAGTAAAGTTGCACGACGAGAAGATCAGACCATCGATCAAAAGGTTAGATCAATGACCAACATCAATCCTTCATTAAGAGTTCGATACGATGGTAAAAGGTGTTTAGAGTTAGTGTATCAGAGTGTTGAGTTGGAGGGATACTCCTATGAAGAGATCCAATCAATGGTGTAGATTGATCGGAGTAGAATATGAATCAACTATTATCAAGGATCCACATGGTGATGTTTAGAGTGACCGTCTAAAGTTTCGAAAGAAGGCGAAGTGTAACCCCAACCAATGGCCCATATCAATTTGGAGTAAGTTAAATCGATGCCTCAGAAAAAAAGGTGCACACTCTAGTTTCACAAGAATTAACCAACAATTACCTTGCATCGATGATAATGTAAAATCCACTAAGGGACACATGGAAGGAAGGGAAGATACAATGCACCCCCGCAAGTGGTTTTGAAACCAAACTCGATACCCATGCTACATAAAAGAGGAATACCGCTTGATGAAGGTGCTAATCTATGATGATTTGATGCCCAAAGACATAGCCTGTGATCAAAATCGAGGTCACGTAAGAAGAATAATTTGATCCAGTGAATGCTAGGAGATATATTGAAGGGATGTATGAAGATTATGAAGTTCCTATGAACTTTATAAAGGGATGAGAAAGATGAAATATTAGAAAATCTCTTGAAATCTATTAAAGAACTCGGATTCTAGACCTGCGAGAGTGTTATTGCAGGATAATATCAAGTTACAATAGAGACATGAAAGCTTTAGTATTTGAACAAAGTATATAGATTTGAATATATATGAAGGGTCTTTAAAGAGCATCATAACAAAGATCATATATAGGATACTTGGACACCCCATTGTGGTTTTTATGAGGAGTAGATCATTATAGAGGTTGCCATACTATGGGTATTGACCAATAAGGTCATTATTTGTGCTATCATATAAAACCAATTCTTTTTGTATTGAAGATCAAGGAGTTCTCTTACAGGGGATTGTTGAGCCCATTAATGCTCTTTAGAAAGATTGCTATAGGAGATAAACAAAATAGTGAAGGTTGCAGCTAGCAGAGAAATTAAATTAATTCAGAGGAAATCATGTACATAGGAGTGCATGAGAAACTGTAGAGACATTGTGACATGGATTTATCAATTCAAGTGAAAGAAATTGGACAAGATCATGACATAGATCGTGCCGGTATTATCGATGTTTTATTGATAACTTTGTTTATGAAGAATTGTGATTGTAGGTATCATAGAATGAATTGATAGTAACATTACAACCATAGGAGCTATGATAGAGGGCATGTGGAGCTCTTAGAGGATAAAGAGAATCTTGTGGTGGAACCTTGCATCAAGGGATGTTGTAAACACTTCCAGTCGAGGATTGGAAGTGAGGAGAACAATAGAAGTTATTAAGGAAAAGAAAGTAGGTGCAGAAGCCAAAGAGGAGCAGAGGATGCTTAGAAGGTTCTAGGAGATAGAACTAAAATGATACCAAAATTTCAATATCAGGAGAGAGGCTCGAGTTGGTATTAGGTGGCAAGAGGGGGAGACTTGCTAGAGAGGATTGATGCAACTCACAGTGGACATGGAGATGTTTGCAGGAAAGAGATGAATATGGATACTGATGGTCATGACAAAGATTTAGAGAGAATCCACAACAAGAGGAAAGAAGATGCCAAAGCAATTGGTAGAAAGCAGATGAGTCAAGAAGAGTTTGACAAATAATTTACTGAGGTAAAGGAAAGACTCAGTGTAGTGATGGAGGTGCTACAGGAGAGTGAGGAAAACTAGATATGGGGTTGGAATGTAAAGAAGAAGGTCAGATGACTTGTAAAGCAATTGTTTGTAAAGAAACTAAGGAAAAGATTGAGGAGCTTAAAGCATAGGATGAATGATTGGATGGAGAAAGAGAAACTCGGAGGAGCTAAGTTTGGATAGTGGTCAATGGTAAAGGAATAAGTTCACTGATGCGAACCAGAGAAAGGATCATTCCTTGGAGAGGATGGGGAAGAAGAGAGACTTGTTGAGAGTCTCATGAACTACTTGGAAAGTTAAAGACAACATGAGGATGTGCTGATAGAGGCACTGAATGAAGCTAGCAAACCTTATGTTTTTCAAGCTGATATTTTGTGTATGATTGTAAGTAAAAAAAAATGATGAAGGTGGACAGTCATTTAAAGCTGTCATAGAGGAATATGAAGGATTTTCTTTTCAAATCACTGAGGAAAGACAACACTAGAATTTTTACTTGGAGGAAGATGAGGCAACATTGTCTCAAAAGGGTAATCAAGATGAATACCGTACATCATTGATCAAAGGAAGTGATGATAAGCAACTACCAGAACCTGTTGTTGTAGGTGAAGACCAATTGGATCATGAAAATAGACAAAAAAAGAACAAAGGTGAGTAGTAACATTAAGATGTAATGTGCATGAAATGGGATGAATATATCAAGTTGATGGAGGAGTTGTTGAAGAAACTTGAGTCAGAATAAACTAGAGAAAATAAGTGTTCACAAGTGCTTAGCAAGGAAGAAGTACCTACAACATCCAAGGAGATTGAATAAATTTTTTATTCTCAAATTGATTTTGAGGTTGTAGGTATGAAAGGTGATAATGAAAATAAAAATTGTGATCATGGAAATACAATCCACACTATTTACTAAAGATGAAATCAAACCTCAAAGACAACATTATGAGTTGATAATGATAAATTTTGAGGAAGAAATGAAATTTTTGGAAGTATGGTTGGCAAAGGGCACAAGTGAGGAAAACTACAAAGCGTTTGCAGGCTCAGTTTGAATTGTTTACGAGAAACAAATTAGTATGCCAAACAACAATGGCATTAATAAGGAAAAAATGTAGCAACAACGAGTCAGTGGCAACAAAAACAAAATTCATCCAAGGAATAGTGGCATGTACCAGCTAGAGGATAAGTTGGACATTGAGATTAAAGAGATGAAGATGTTGAGGATGCAAGTGCCCAAGAGGAGGAAAACATAATTAAGGAGGAAAATTAACAACAGAGTGCAAGTGACTGTAATAGTTTTCATCAACAAAGCAAATGTAGTATTACATCATCATGTGTGGGATCCAGAAAATTGCACGCAACAACAATACATCAAGACAGTGGAGCAAGAGGACAACAACAACATAAAGTTTGGGATCCTAGAGGAATGAAGGAAATGAAGACTCATGATCTAGAGATATTCAATGATTTTAACCTTGGGAGTATGATGCAAGAGCATCCTACCTCCGAAATCAAACACATTTGACTAGACCTAGGGGGTCTTTGTTTTCTCTAAGGAAGTGTATTCCTTAATGGGAATTTATTATATTTTCCTATGTTTTGTTTTCTTGAAGGAATGCATAAGGATAAAATTAATTAGATTGAGATTGAGATATGTAATTGAATCTAGTTGTTTAAGAAGATCTCAAGAGTGTGAGATCTAGAGAGAGATTCTAAGAGTCAGTTGTGGATTCCTAGAGTGATTATATGATATGCGAGATCTTAGGAGTTTTAATAGGAATTAATTTAGAATTTGAAATCTATTTAGGTTTATTCTTGTGTGCATATAAGCAATGTAATCCTAAGAGGATATAGATTTGGCCATCAAGTGAGGAAATCAAGACATAGAGTGAGATTGAGAGAGGCCATATGTAAAGTTTATGTACAATATGTACATTTGAGTAAAGAAAACAATCTGTTTCAAGTATTCAATGTTAATTAATGTTTAAATCTCTGTTCTAATTAGGAGATATTTGTGCCTCTGAAATCTTGATATGCTATTCTCTGTATGAAACTATATGTTCCCTCTACATATTGTTTTGAGGTTGAGTTTGAGGTGTCTTTGATCGTGATCGCGGTAGAATAATTTCCTGTATAAATCATGTATGTAGGTTCTAGAATTGGATTGATGTTTAAAGAAGAAGAAACCAATGATGTTTAAAGAAGAAGAAACCAATTGAAAACCCCATTGCAGCAGTCGATGAATAAGGGTCGTCGATCGTTGATCATATCTTAGATCATCAATCCTAATTTGTTTGATCGCAACCAAGTGTTAATCCCAAAGGAGAAGCGCTGAGGATTATTTTTCGTCAGATTCCTATGGGGATCCATTGTGACCGTGGGATCACAAATTAAATAAGTCCAAACCATTGGATTGTGAGCCATTTGTAACCATCGGATCGTGGGGAGTTGGTGCAAAGGAAGTGTCAGATCCATCATAAAATTATGAAGAAATATGGATCGTTATATCAGGATCCAAGGGAGTGAGATTCGTCAGGTTCAATTGTAAAACCATGGAAGAATTTTGACCATTCTCTCAACCTTAGATTAAGTCCCAATTGTAGATTGAGGTCAGAGGAAAGTTACACGACGAGAATATTAGACCGTCGATCAAACAGTTAGATTGATGACCGACATCAATCCTTCATTCAGAGTCCGATACGATGGTAAATGTTTTTAGAGTTAGTGTATCAGAGTGTTGAGCCGAGGGGATACTCCAATGAAGAACTCTGATGAATTGTGTAGATTGATCATAATAGAAGATGAATCAATGATTATCAAGGATCCACATGGTGATGTTTATAGTGACCATCTAAAGGTTTGAAAGAAGGCAAAGTGTAACCCCAACCAAAGACCCAAATCCATTGTAACCCCAACCAAAGACCCAAATCCATTTATAGTTATCTTGATGCCTCAAAACAAAAGGCACACACTCCATTTGTACGAGAGTTAACCAACAGTTATCTCGCGATGGTGATAATGTAAAATCCACTAAGGGACACGTGGAAGGCAAGGAAGATACAATGCACCCCCGCAAGTGGTTTTGAAACCACACTCGACACCTGTGATACAAAAAAGGGGAATACTACTTGATGGAGGTGGTAATCTACGGTGGTTTGATGCCAAAAGACATAGCTTGTGGTCAAAATTGAGGTCACGTAAGAAGAAGATTTCGTTCCAATGAACGCGAGGAAATATATTGAAGGGTTGTACGCAGGTTATGAAGTTCCTATAAACTTCATAAAGGGACGAGAAAGCTTAGAGCTTAGAAAATCTTCTGAAAGCTATTAAAGAACTCAAATTCTAGACCCAAGAGAGTGTTATTGCAGGATAATATCAAGTTACAAGAGATTCACGAAAGCTTTATTATTTGAACCAAGCATATAAAGTTGAATATTTATGAAGGATCTTCAAAGAGAATCATAACAAAGATCATAGATAAGATCCTTGGACACCCCATTGTGGTTTAGATGTGGACCAGATCATTATAGAGGCTGCCATACTGTGCGTATTGACCAGTAAGGTCATCAAAAAAGAATGACATCATCAACAAAGAGTAAATGAGAAATTATTTCTAAATATGATATCCGAAGCCCTTTGAGAAGTCCAAACCTTTGAGCATTCTTGATAAGAAAACTTATCCCCTCAACAACTAAGAGGAACATAAAAGGTGACAACGAACATCCTTGATGGAGGTCCCTAGAGGATCAGAAACACGACGAAGGAGAGCCATTTATGAGAATGACAAAGGAGGGGGATTCAAGACAACCCATAATATAATTGATAGAATTCAAGTTCATTCTCATCTGAATCATAACAAGCCTGACAAAGGTTTAGTTTATCTTATCATATGCTTTTGATAGATCTAATTTAAAAACAACATGTGAGAGGTTTTTTCTCTTAATAGAATGTAGGACCTCTTGAGTGACGACAACTATATCATGGATTTGTCTCTTAAGTAAAAAACCATATGTTCCTAAAAAATGGTTTTGCTTAAGATGGGATTTAGGAGAGAAGCGATGATTTTTGCAATTAGTTTGTAGATCGTATTGCAACATGAAATAGGCATGTAGTCTTCAAAATTGAGAGCTTCCTTCTTACGTGGAATTAAAGTGAGAAAGGTAGATTTTTTTTTTTTTTTTTTCTAGTTTGTCTGTGACTTGTGGAACTAGCCTGTGGCTTAAGAAACAATGACTCAGGGGAATATAAGCCATTAAAATCACCTGGGGATCACACCCGACCTAAGCCACACCAATCCTTAACACGGATGGATTTTTTGTCCCCACAGGTTTCGAACCGATGAATTTAACATCACAGAGTGCCTTAACAACACACTCTGTCACTGACTATCCTACACCTCAGGGATGAGTGTTTGCCCTTGGTTATGGAAGCAAGTGAAGAAATAAGCAGAAAAGGCAAAATGTGAACTGCGCGGAAGACATAGTGACTGTTACTGGGTCAAAGTGAGTAGAAGAGTAGAAAAGACGAAGCGAATTAAAAGGAAGCAAGACGTTGGACGAGGAGATCGAGGATGAAAGATAAACAAGGAAGATGGATCGCAGACAACTCAGCAAACTGAAAAAGCCACTATTGGATGCTTTGGAGCACCGCGTGAGAAGGAAGGAAAGACAGGCTAGTGAAGCCCTGAAAATGCGGGTCAAGTTGACAGGGTTTTAGACACCTAGGGTTTTGGTATCTAGGGTTTTGACACTTAGGATTTAACCTAAAGGTGTCCGAGAGCTATTGTAATGTATAAATAGAGGTCTAAAGGGCCTAGGTTGGTTAGTTGTCGAGTTGGTGTTATGATTTTTGTTGTTGTATTTGTTATTGTGTAATCGAGTGGGGATTATTGTGTGAGAGGAAGAAGTGCTGAGTACGAGAGCCTTCTGTATTGTAAAATATTCAACTGGGTGCGAAGATCAACCCTGCAGCTAGGTGCACAAGGAGGGGAGAGATAAAGAGAAGAAGAAAGAAGATATGCTAGATGAGAGCGCAGATAAGAACTATATGCTTCATCTTAATATATTATAAAGTGCAATTCTGTGGACGTAGCCCTAGAGAGAGGGTGGACCACATATATTTGTTGTTGTGTGTGTGATTGATGTTCTGTTCTTTGTTGTTTGGTATACTGTTATTGCATTACTATGTTATATCTGATAGATAGTTGTGTGGAGTAGATMTGAGMTAATAAGTGATATATAACTACTGTGTTGTTCTTGTATTGGATCCACTTGATATCCCCTTGGTTGTAGACATATTTGTCCTGCAACCCCCCCATAGCTACTTCGGGTGAGACTGCATCTGCTTCGTAGGTGTTGCCGAAAGGGCYAGTAGTTAGGGCTTGTTGGTGTGCTCTTGGAGTTGAACCCTGGGTCTGCCTTTGTGCCAACAAATGGTTTCATTACCAGGATAGGAAACTTCTCGAAGGAATGTCAAGGTGGTTTCCATTGAATACAAAGATTCAAAAGTGGATAGAAGATCAATAAAAGGACTTTGCTCAAGCCTAGTTGGCCCTTGGTTATGGAAGCAAACGAATAATTAAGTAGAAAAGGCAAAATGTGAACTGTGCGGATGACGTAGTGATTGTTACTGGGTCGAAGTGAGAAGAAGAGCAGAAAATACAGAGCAAAGTAAAAGGAAGAAAGACGTTGGATGAAGAGATCGAGGATGATAGATAAAAACGGAAGATGGATCGTGGACAACTCAACAAATGAAAAAATACACTATTGGATGCTTTGGAGCACCGCGAGAGAAGGAAGGAAAGATAGGCTGGCGAAGCCCTGAAAACGCGGGTCAAGTTGACCTAGGTTTTTAGACACCTAGGGTTTTTTT
>JASDQU010102736.1:406710-427283 GCA_032191745.1 Picea mariana | reverse complement strand
AGTTCCATGAAAAGTGGTATAATACCATTATATGATAATCATTCAAGAACTCACATCACTTGGATGATATTTCAAAGTGGAATTATTTGGGATGGGTTCAAAAAGTGTCCATAGATTGGTTTGAAGGTTGAATATTGAAATGACAAACTTGTCCCTTGGTGTGGAAGGAATCCATGATAGGTCCACACACAATGATATTGTTGGTTTAGGAAAGTGTAGGTTTGAGGTGGCAAGACATAAGAGGAGTCATTTATGCAACCAAGTTTGTCTTCATTCATAGGTATGAATGTTCCCTGTTTCTTGCATTTTCAAAATGTTGCAATGTTTTTTTCTTTGAAGATGAAGTTGGGTGACTTGGAGGAATCCCAAGTGAAGCCCACTTTGACAGCTAATTCAACAGACTTAGGAGTAGCCCAAGTGTTTCAAAATACAAAGGGGATGTTGGATATTTTAAATTCAATGACAGAAGGTCTAGGTGAGTTTTCAAACATAAATTTGGAACAATAGGTTACTTAGACAAGTCCCTTGTTAGACACTGGGAAGAGTTTCACTGTAGGAATTGGAGGTGGCCTTGGAAACTTCCTACCACTTTCCTTTCACTGATTAAATATTTGGGAAACTCATTTCCATGAAGTAGGTAGTGGAGCCTAAAGGAACTTGAAGGTGTCAAGCTTGGTGAAAGAGGAATACCTTGGAGGAAAAATTCTATTAGAATCTTGTGATGGAAGTGGGCCATCCTCTCTTCCACAATGATAACATTTTGGGAAATTTGGTGTCCAAGAAGAAGGAACTAGTGCATGGGTTCCTTAGAAAATTTGTTTTTTTGTGGGAAGAATATTAAAAACCTTGTGGAAGAAGTGAAGTTTTTCCTTAGGAAGTTGTGACAACAATTCTAAATCAATGAAGAATTGCTTGGGTGGAGTAATAAAGTTTTGTTCTATGTGATGAATGGAGATCGTGAAGGAGTCAATCAAGAAAACATTGATAGTCAACTTGTACGGTGCAACTAGAAACATAGACCAATTTGAATTGGATATTTCTCTCCCACTATTGTATATGGGGACTTAGGTTGAGCCAAATTGCTCCATAGGTAGCTTGTGGATGATTTTTGAATGACCTAGAGATCAGAAGAATCATTGGTTGAAGGTGATTGAAGTATTGGTGTGAACGTTGCTCTCTTTTGAAAAAGGTTTGGAATTCTTCAAGTTTTCCCATTTGTCTTAGATCTCTTTGGACATATTGTTGCAGTGCTTGAGGGAAATGGTAGTGATGACCATTTTACACCCTCATTTTGGATGTTGAGTTGCAAAAGGTGACTTGATTGTAGGAGGAAAAGGTGGTGACTTTTCCTTGGTGTAACAAAATTGTATAGACATATTGAATTGTAGTAAGAAAATATCATTTTGGGAATGAGGAAGTGCATTTATCATGAATTGGGCATGATAGTTGGAATGGCTACTTGAATATCACAAGACATATAGGTTTATGTATATGAGCATGGAAAGTGGTCAAAGTAAAGTTGCAACAGTAGGTTTGGACGTACAAGAATTGGATATATTGGACAATATTCTTGATGAAGGTTGGGTATAACTATAGTAGAAAATGGTAGCAGTGTTGGAGCATATTACATTCACAACAATAGGATGCAGTAGTTGAGGCATTGGTGACAAATTTGGGAAACTTTGGATTGGATGATGTGGAACAATTGAGTGTTGATTGTAGATGGATGCATAGAATCAAGTAATGACTTGAGGAAAGGGGGTTCTTGAGGATGTTTCTAAGGATGATAATGATTTTTTGTGGGGGGGGGTGTAAGACCCTCTCCTAGAGGGGTTTCGAGCACCTATGTCACACCAAAACATATGGATGGTTTGGATGGTTAAGTCACCTTGGCCCATTGGCAAGGTGCATGATGCAAAACTACCTTGGTCCATTAGCAAGACAAATCTTGGACGGATGTCTTGGCCCTTTGGCAAGTCTAACTATGGACGAAATTATATGTCCCTACATATAGGGTGCTCCACAGATATAGACAACTCAGATGCACTAAAGGAGTTGGATGAACTTAGTTAGAGATAAAGTTAGGTTTCTATAGGTAGCCTTGTCCATGGACATGCATTTGCATGGAAAAAAAGTGACCTAGACAGCTTGATGACTTGGGTGCCTAGACTTATACAGATCAACGAATTTAGACAATTCACACTTAGGGTTTGTGATGGATGATTAAGGTGTCTTCATGCACAAGTTGTCGTGAATTGAAATCATGGATCGCACTTGTCAGGCGTAGTCCCTTGGGAAAGCATCTATAGGATGCACATTCACCGGATGCCTTGGGAGCACTTGGGTGCCACCAAAGTTTCCTTAAGATATATGGGATGCAATAAGATGAATCATCCCACTTGGGGCACACTTGGGTGTGGATGGATGGAATGGTTGGATTACCTTGATGGGTTTGAGATGACCTTGTAGATGGGATGAATTGGGGACGAATGACCTAGGTGGATGGGATGATTGGACAGGATCGATATGACTTGGGTGGACCCAATGCAAGATGGAATGATTTAGTTTGTGGTTATATTTAGGTGAAATTGGGCCCACTTGTTACAACGTGAATTTCCAAGTGAAAGGAAAAGCTAGTACATGGATGCCTCATTGAGTTAATTCAACAAGGAAGATATCACACAACAAGGAGTACAAGGAGTTTTGTGATTATGCCAATTTTAGGGTTGGTCACAATGGAATGAATTATGTTTCCTTGGTGATATGGAGAGTGGAATAGGACTTGTAAGAGATAAGCCTATGGAAGCTTCATGGGTTGGTTTGTATAAGGTTGTTGGGAAATTTGGAATGAGGTTTTTTTTCCTTGGTTTCATTGTACTTCTATAATTGAGCCATAGGAAGTGACCATGCTCCCACATTGTATCATATAAACATTATTTGTATAACAAAGTGTTTAGGCACCTATCTTGGGTGTTATCCATCATACATGTATTGTGTTTGTGGATTCTTTATTGTATATTAGATGTTTTTGTTCCTTGCATGTTATTAATTGGCTAAGTTTTGTATTATTGCGGAATATTTTAAGGTTGCAGTTGGACACATGCCCATGTGCTTGTCATATGAATTAAGTGTCCTAAACTTGGATAGGCATATAACTTGTTGTATACTAAGGAAATGTTATGGGAATACCTTAGGTGAAGAGGCATATTATGGTTGTATTAGGTGCAAGCTGGCCAAGCCATTGTGCCCGAGGTAAGGTAGTGCCACACGACTGTGGGTTCCAAAACAAATTGGATGTATCTGAGTCACAAAATATTCTAGGTGGAATGCAATTCCATGACACTTGGCCTTTGGAAAATATCCCCACACCCTAATCAATTGGAGATATCTCCATGTCCCATTTTTACCAATTAGTCAATTTCAAGTGTAATCTTGCTTTAGGGATGAAACCCTAAATTGTGCTGTAAATTTTTTATAAGTTCTTAAATTTTTGATAAGTTCATCACCATTGTAAAAGTTACTTATAATGATCGCTTGGGTTACCTTGGGTTACTCTAGTTGTTGGTTGATAATTTGACACCTTGTAGAACTTCCTCCCTCATAGAGACAATATAGCTACCCCCATCGTGACAAGCAAGATAAACTCACATATGATTATGTCCTCGATGTTGGCTATTGTAATTGTTGTTGTTACTGCAAATAGATCATGTTGATGTTGGCTAATGTAATTATTGTTGCTGCTACAACTCGATCCTATGAATAGTAGGAATGCAGGATTTAAGTTTTTCTGGAGGGCACTGAAATCATAGGTATAGCTCCTAAAAGAAAAATATAAATTGTGAAGGTTATTAATTTTGTTTCCCATATAAAATAAAATGACATAACATTATCCTTCATTGATGTCAATTCAGTAGAAAAAGCTCATAGTACTGAATATACCCCTTCCAGATGTTTGATACAGAGGGTGGTTGATTTACACCAGCATAAATCCATCTTAAATATGGCTCTGTCATGATCTTAGAGGGATCAAATTCCTCGAGGTGAAAAACTTGAGGAAAGGTTTACACCTTGGGGGATTTGATCCCTCTTAGCCCATGATATATCCATATTTAAGATGGATCTGCTTGTTCGAGTAGCGAGTAAGAACATGAAAATTTTAGATGATAATCTTGATCTATATGTATATATTTAATATGAACTTGATACTTTCAAATTTACTTCATTATGAATCCAAATAATAACAAAGTATCAATGTTTAGTGACGAATATCTTGAATAATAAGAAAATGGAATTGTTAAGATATTGAATAATGTATATACTACATATCATTAAGAAGTGATATGAGGAATATATTGAATAACTCATATATTGCATAGTAATTGATCTCAATCTATCTTCTTTAGCTTTTTTCTTACACACGTCAATGCACTTTCCCATATTTTATATCGATCATATGGAAATGGAGGTTGAAATTGAATACCATACAAATCTTTAATTGGATATATTGCATTAAAAGTGAGACCTTGAGGAATTTTAGACCTCTCGAATTTTTTACGTTTTATATATCTTAGTATTATAATGGTTTTAATGTGCAAATACTAATAGATAAATCACACCTAACCAAACAAAGTATAGGACTTCAACTTATATATCTGTTTTGAAATTGATTTTCACTTTGTTATTGAAAATTCATTTCGCTTGATAATTTGCAATATCTCACACTTGAAATCAATATAGAGAGTTAATCTCCTTCGCATCATTTCTTCAATTAATTATTGCACTAAATCATTTTTCATAGTGATACTAAAATCAATATAGAGGATTAATTTCATTTCTCAATTAATTAAAGAACCTAATAATTTTTCATAGCATTATCATTAAAATCAATGCACCCTGTTAGTTTATGTTATATCATTGTTAAAATAAATACAACTACTTGATTATGCTAAATCATTTTTCATTGTATCATCACTTAAATCAATGCATCTATTTTTGCATTATGTCATTGGTGAAAACAATGCAACTAATTGCTCTAAATGGTGTATCATCGTGTAATCACTAAAATCAATGCATTGCATTGTTTTGCATCATGTAATTATTGTAATTATAGAAACTAATTGCTCTAAATCATTTTTCATTCTACCATCTCTAAAATAAATGCATCATATTGTTTTGTGTTATAACATTGTTAAAATAATTTAGATTCTCTTATTTCTCTAAATCATTTTTTTAATATCAATACTTGATCTGTATTTTATGAGCAGAATGAAATGACTATAGATTATTAACAAATTCTTAACATAGAGTAACAAAGATACAGTAAAATTGGTTTTCTATGAAATAAGGAAATAAGTTGAAACTATAAAATGCAGCGAAAAACAAGATTGTTGGAATGGTGGTGGCTTATCTCTGAGAAGAGATGTGACGGTTGTGCTCATTCGCAAGAAAATGGTTACAATTAGGCTCTAAAGGCCTTTTACAATAAACATGAATGTCAAAAACTCTAGACATCCAAAAACCTAACCCTAGGAGTTGAAGCGCCAAATGTCATGTGGGACCCATTTGGGTAAGTTAGTACATCAACTTCCTAGGGTCATAACTTTTTCATACGATCTTTGTTTTA
The DNA here is from genome assembly GCA_032191745.1 of Picea mariana. Lineage (NCBI taxonomy): Eukaryota > Viridiplantae > Streptophyta > Pinopsida > Pinales > Pinaceae > Picea > Picea mariana. The sequence goes on along the minus strand of JASDQU010102736.1, from coordinate 421,660 downwards.
GGTGCACGATAGCCTGTTTGAAAGGTCTAACCGAGAAGAAAAAATTTTGACTGGCCTAGGTCAGTTCCTTCAATAGTCATCTGAGCCCCAAATCCCAAAAAACATTGTTTAGGGCCTCAAAATGACCCTGGAAGTTTGGAAGCCGAAAAACTGTTGAAACACTGCCAAGGTGGAAAACTGTTTTTCAAGCCAGTGGAATAAGTGGGTAGCCACTGATATCCACCTGTATCAATCCTCTCTCCTTAACAAGCAATAATATCCATTGCATTGATTTACCCCATCAGATGAGGAAATTTCTGTTGAATTTGGCCTTAGGTGAGCCACTTGCCTTGTTGCAGGAGTTGTCCTTCTTTGACGACTCGATAAAATTGGATCCTTTATTGTCGAGTGCCCTTGATCTGTGTGTCCACAATTTGATCATTAGATGCTTGTTGTATGCAGTCGGAGTTGAGCTCTGTTGGTGTCAGTTTTTATGCTACTTCTGCGGTGTCCAATAATGGTGGGAAATAAGGCCGAAGGAGATCCACATTGAACACTGGGTGTAGGCCAAGGAAAGGAGGAATGTTGAGATCAAAATAATTATCCCCCACAACATTGGTGATAGTGTACAACCCATAATGGAGTGGGAAAAGCTTCTGATGGGTTCCTGTAAGGCGTTCTTTCTTCAAGTGCAACCAAACTTTGTCGCCCACCTGAAACTTGTGTGGCACCCGATGTTGATCATGGCGCTTGTTGTACTTGTCATTGGAATTTTGTAGGATATCATGAACCTGTTGGAGTAATGAACTGGGTGGCTTTGTCAGCTTCAGTTGGAGCAGGATATGATTCAGTCGAGGTGACCACAAGGGGAAGTGCAACATCTATGGGAGCCAATGGTTGGAATCCCAACCCCACCTGAAAGGGGTTGTGGTTGGTTGAGTTATGTAGGGCTCGGTTGTAGTTATGTTGGACATAGGGAAGAATATCATCCCATGTGAAAGGGTGCTTGTAATTATACATGTCCAGGATATGTACAATCATTTGATTTACAACCTCGGTTTGGCCATCTATCTGGGGGTGGAAGGCAATGGATTTAGTGAGATTGGTGTCCAACAGTGACCAGAGGATCGACCAAAATGTGCTGAGAAATAGATTGTCTCAATATGAGACAATGGTTTGTGGGATTCCAAAATGTACCCAAACTCGTTCAAAGAAGAGCTTGGCAGTGGCCTCTGCTATGATGCTCTTCTTGCAGGCAACCAGAATCACCATCTTAGAAAAGTGATCAACAACCACAAAAACACATTCATTTCCTCACTTGGTGGATGGGAGGCTTGACATGTAGTCCATTGAGATGCATTCCCATGGCTTGTCAGGAGTAGAAAGAGGGGTGTACAGGCCATGTTTCTTAGTGGTCGATTTGGCAATAGCACAGGCAGTGCATGACCTGATATACTTGCTGACCTCATGTTGAAGTTTCAGCCAGTAGAAATGTTTCTGTAGCATCGCCATTGTCTTTTTGACGCTGAAGTGTCCTGCCACCCAACTGTAGTGGGATTCCTAGATCAGCTTCACTCGCTCGCTTGATGGAACACATATATGGCCTATACAACACAACAACCCAGATTGAATATGGAAATTATCGACAACTACATTTGCACCCAACATTTGGTAGGTGGTGGCAAAGTCTGGGTCTGTCTCATAGTGTTGGGGCCATCCATAGGTCTCATAGCTACAAGATTATATCACAGTGGTGAGTTTCATGACTGGTGGTCTACTGAGGAAATCAATGACATGGTTGTTTCTTCTTGTTTTATACTTGATATTGAGGTGGAATTGATGCAAGTATGTGGACCACTTTTGATGGAGGTCATTCTGTAATTTTAATTGTGTCTGGATGAACTATAGTGGCTTATGATCATTGTGGATGACTATCTCCTTCCCAAGAATGTAATGTCTCCACTGGCGGTAGGCTTGCATAATGGAGTACATTTCTTTGTCATAAGTAGGGTACTTACTGATAGCATCTAATAGTGTCTCACTATGATAGGCCACAAGGTGGTTGTGCTGAGTGAGAATCGCGCCCACATCATAGTCTGAATCATCTGCCCCGATCTCAAAAAGATGTTGCAGGTATGGTAGTGAAAGTATTGGGGCTGAGCACAAGCACTTCTTCAAATCATCGAATGCTTATTTTTGGGACCAGCCCCACGCAAATTTCACCTTACCACCACCCCTTGTTATTTGGATGAGGGCCCATGAAATATGGGAGAATCCCAACACAAACCTGCAGTAGCATTTGGCAAGGTTCAAGAAGCTCTGAAGCTAGGTGAGTGTGGTTGGGGTGGCTAGTCACGAATGACTTGGATATTGGCTGGATCCACATGTACACAATGATGATCAATGATGTAGCCCAGGTAATGCACCATGTCCATCCCAAATGATCATTTTTCCAAGTTGGTGTATAGCTTGTGCTACCGCGGGGTGTGTAGAACCTATTGAATATGTTGCAAGTGTTATGCCCAAGTCTTACTGTAAATGAGAATGTCATCCAGATACACCACTACAAAAGTATTGGTGAATGGTCGCAGGATATCGTCCATCATCCTCATGAAAGTGGATAGAGCATTTTTCAAACCAAAGGGCATGACCAACCATTCAAAACTACCTTCCTTTGACTTAAAGGTGGTCTTCCATACATCTGTCTGTTCTATCAGGACCTGGTGGTAGCCAGAATTTAAATCAATCTTACTAAAGTATTTGGCCCCCATGAGTTGATCAAGGAGGTCATCAATTCAGGGAATCAAGTACCGGTTTCTGACTATGATTTTATTCAAATCTTGGTAATCAATGCAGAGTCCCCAGGTTCCATATTTCTTCTGTACTAGCACAATTAGGCTCCCACAAGGTGATGAGCTGGGATGGATGTGCCCCTTGTGGAGAAGTTCTTGGATATGTCACTTGATCTCCTCATTCTCTAATAGAGAGAGGCGATAGACTGGCTCATTGGGAAGTGGTGCTTTGGGGGTCAGATCAATGGGGTGCTTAACTTGACAATGCAAAGGTACCCTAGTAGGTGAGGAGAATATATCTGAGTATTCTTCCATGACCTTATATACTTTCTTCTATTGTGTGAAGAGGTCATCCATAAAGACCCTGGATGTGGCTATGATCTTTCACTCATTCTAAGAGTGAATCATGAAGAACAAAAAATTCCCTGTCTGAGATATGACCTTCCTACATTGCTTGGCAAAGATCAAGGAAATATCACTAGGTGGGACTGCCTCGAGTATTCTATACAATTTCTTGTTTAAAGTAATAATAACACTACAAGGCCTAGACTCATATACAACATGATGTTTCCATAAATAAGGTTGACCCAAAAGAACATCACAAGCTTCAATAGGAGAAACATCACACAATACCTCATCTTTGAAGGGCTTGATGTCGTACGACAGTCGACACTCTTGGTTGACGAGGAGATCACTTCCTTAGTGGAGCCATCATATGATGTAGGGTTGTGGGTGCAGCTTTGTCGACAGGGACAGTCGCTTGATGACCTCTACTGAGATGAGGTTCTTCTAGCTACCTCTATCAATGATGAAGTGCATTGGGGTTCTTTTTACCCACATCTGTGAATGGAAGAGTCGCTCTCCTTCTTTTGGCTCATTTGGTTCACCAGGATGGAGCTTGGTGGTAGCAACGGTGGCACTGGGTTTTGCGTCAATGATCTATCTTCCCCCTTATGGTTCTGACTTAGAGTCAGAACCCGCATATGATTTAGAGCCTTTCACTTCGGCCACTAGCAACTGCTTTGAGCAACAGTCAGCAGTGTTATTCCAAGGGCTCTTCTAAAAGCCGCACCACTTCCCAGTATCTTTCTTTTTCTTTTTGGTGTCCTTCTTGGCTTGCGGCTTAGACTATTTGTCCTGATACTATTCATATTTTCTCTATCCTTTGTTCTATGGGTTGGGTCCACCCTTTCCTGGATTTTTTTGTAGGGGGTTCCCAGACCAAAATTTCCACGCCTTTCTTTGACCTTCTACTTGATTTTGATGGCATATCAGTAAGCCATGCCCAAGGGTGAGATGTCCAGAAATTCCATTTCAGTTTGGATGTATCTATGAATAGCACCATGATACTTGAGCACCAAATGTCAGTCTGAATCTTTGATACCCAGCTTGGTGCAAAATGTATGGAAGATATTTGTGAACTCCAGCACTGCTTGGTCTCTTTCTTGTCACAGTGTGGTCCATTTGGTATACAAGTCGTCATAACTTCCGACAGGGTAGTATTGTTCCTTAATAGCATTTCTAAAGGACTCCCAGGTGGTCGTGACTATAAATAGTGAGGGTTCCTTTGTTTCCTTTTGACCACAGAAAGTTTACCACCAATTTTTGACATGGGGAACGACTTTGAGGAGAGAAAAAATAATATTTTCTCTATTCGAAAAGTTATGGACATAAAAATGCCCTTCTAGTAGATTCAACCACTTGTCTACAAAATCTTCTTATATCTGACCTTCAAATACAGGCATATCAAAGTTTATTTGTACCTCGAAGGAGGTGGCACCTTCGCTCGAAGATGATGCATTTCCTGTTGGTAGTCACTGAAGGATTTTCACGAAACTATCCATCATCGCATTCGTCTGTTGCATAAGGGCTTCCTCAAGTAACATTTTTAAAGGATCTCACTTCTGATCATCTTTATTTTCTCCTACCATGAGAGGTCTCTTGGGCATGCAAGAGATTTTTTCCTCAAGAGAAACAAGCTCGAGACCCAATTCTTTGTACTCTGACCTCGTTTGGGACATGCATTAAGACAACAAGGAGAAGACCGCTTTGATACCACTAATCTAGATTTAATGAGTAGAACAAAATGACTACATAGTATTAATAGATGTTTAACACAAAATAATGGAGATATAGTAAAACGGGTTTTCTATTCAATAAGGAAATAAGTTGAAACTGTAAAATGTAGCGGAAAACAAGCTTGCTAGAATGGTGGTGGGTTATATTTGAGAAGAGATGTGACGGTTGCGCTCATTTGCAAGAAGATGGCTATAATGAGGATTTGAATGCCTTTTACAATAAATAGGAATGTCAAAAACCCTAGACATCCAAAAACTTAACACTAGGAGATGAAGCGCCAAAAGTCATGTGGGCCACGTTTGGGTAAGTTAGTACATCAACTTCCCGGGGTCGTAAATTTTGCATACAATCTTTGTTTTAGGCGCACGATAGCTCGTTGGAATGATCTACCCAAGAAGAAAAAATTCTGACTAGCCCAACTCAATGATTTTGACAGTCACCTAAGCCCGAAATCCCAAAAAACGTCGTTTAGGGCCTCAAAACAACCCCGAAAGTTTGGAACCCGAAAAACTGTCGAAAAACTACCAAGGTGGAAAATTGTTTCTCGAGCCAGTGGAATAGGTGGTTGGCCACTGATATGCACCTGGATCATTATTGAAATCAATGTTCCTTATTATTGTGTGTTATATCATTATCATTAAAATCAATACACCATATTGTTTCATGTTATATCATAGTTAAAATGAATATAACTAATTGATTATGTTGAATAATTTTTCATTATATCGTCACTTAAATCAATGCATATTGTTTTGGATTATGTCATTATTGAAATCAATGTAACTAATTTCTCTAAATCATTTATCATTGTGTCATCACTAAAATCAATGCATTGTATTGTTTTGAATTATGTCATTATTGAAATCACAACAACTAATTTCTCTAAATAATTTTTCATTGTACCATCTCTAAAATAAATGCACCCTATTGTTTTGTGTTATATCATTGTTGAAATCAATGCAGTTCAATGATTGATGTTGCATTCTCTTTAAGTTTCCATGATTGGAACATATCAATAGTATAAACCCAAACCTATTGAATTTTGAAACACTCTTTATTTTGATAACTGATTAAAGAATAATTATATATCTTAAAACATAATTATATATCTTGAGAAGCCTTTCATCCTCTTCATATTGAACTATTTTCTCAGTAAATCCTAATATACTTTTTGTTATTTTACATTTGAAACAATTTGAAAATGAATGGATGTCCAAAACCCTAATACTTTTATCATATTAGACTCATTAAAAAGTTATCATATATATTTATATGATACATAATAAATATGCAGTATCTCATGCTAAATTTGAAATCTCCAAGCAATCAAAATATTATGGAAATTAACAACTAAGAGAAGGTTGATCCTCTAACATAAGTTTGATATTGATCTAGATTTAATATTCATCTTAATAATCATTTAGGAATATTATTGAAATTTGTAATAATTATTCAAAATATTATACTCTATTTTCATTGTTTTTGTTGGAAGATTGGTTGTTGTCATTGATGTGAACCCTAGTCATGGGTTTTGGACTGCAAGATTGATGAAGGTATTTGGACATGAAGGAAAATGCACATGTAGATATAACACCCATGGATGGATAGTATACATCATGTTGTTTTCGGTGGTAAGTGGCACGTCACATGGATCCTCATGGTTGAGGAGAAATGAATTTTTGAAGATGACAAAGTGAATTGAAGAAGGAAGTACATGTAGGCCTTGAAGATAATTAAGGAAAAGAATTACAAAATAAGAAAGTGTCAGGTCGGCCCTAATGTTAAAAGAAAGTTACATAAATGGTATAAATAAACATCATTATACATTCATTTGATACAAGTCTAATTTCAGAGAAAATAAGACGAAAAGAAGACCAGATTTCAAGGGAGGATGAAGTCTTTTGGTGATGTGTTGTAAGGTATGTTATTTTCAGGTCATCTTACCATTTTTGCTATAAATGTTTTTTCTAGAACGATTCAGATGGTCAAATATCTATGGTATTGAGAAGACATATTAAGGTACCTTTGGTAAAAATTTCAGCTCTTGATTCGCTATAATTATGGAGATACACTCTGTGGAAGATAGGGTTTGTGACCAGTCCTGAAGCTAGTCAATAAACAGGTGTTCCGGGTAAAACAATCATAACTTATTCATCGAGGATCCAAATCAAGTGGGACAAATTTCATTGAAAATAGTACATAATGTAGGTTCTTGTGTGCGAGTTTTAGAATCAGATGTTAATTATTGAGCATGGGGCATTCTGTGCAATTTCACTCTCTTGAATAGACCAGAATTGAATAAAGTCTACCATTCTTTCTATAACCTATTTTTGGAGAGGATTCAAGGAGTAAAAATTGGAGGAGTTTCAAAGAATATATTGAGTAATATTATCTATAGGATCAGAGTACTCCAAGAATTGAAGAATTGCAGAAATTGAAGAAGTCTCAGAAAGCATTATCAGGTTATATGTGATGATTGGTTGATGGTGATGATTTAATGTAAAGTTTTATTATCTCTCATATATTCTTGGGTGGAAAGAAGGGGAAAGAATGGAGAGTTCAAATATCTCTTGATATTGGAGGATTGTATCTTCCTCTTCGAGGTTTATTCCTCCCTTTACCTTTGGAAGTTGTAGCTACCTTTGGAAGTCATTACTTCCCTTGAACAAAAACTATTGATTATTTCTCATATATTGTGCAAGGTGTATTGCGGTGTATTGGTGTAACTCTTATACTATTGTTTATTTCTCATTGGATATAATTGAATGGTTTAAGTATAAGTTGAAAAAGATTTTTAAATTTTACTTGATACTAAATCACCCCCCTCTCAGTATCAACAATTGGTATCAGAGAGGGTTACCTTCAGTACAGTTTAACCACTGGAAGGAAGATCCTAAGAAGAAATGGAAGACAAAATTCCAAATGGGATTCCACCATTTGATGGAAGCAATATTGAATACTGGATTAATAGAATGGAAACTTACTTTAAATCTCTTGGGGCAGATGTTTGGTTCTCAGTTTCTTCAGGATACAATGCTTTGAAGAAACCAAAGACTGCATCTCAGAAGGAAGCAAAAAGGAAAAACAAATTAGCAATAGATACCATCCTGGATGGATTGACAGATTAAGTGAAATCCAATGTGGGATCATGTGCATCATCAAAAGAGATTTTGGACAAGCTACAAGACCTTTATGTAAGGAAAGACGCAGAAGAAGAAGAAGAAGAAGAAAAGGTTGAAGCAAATTACAACATCTCAGATTTCAAAGAAGAAAATAGAGGTTAGTTCTTTTGCTTTAACTGTGAAGGAGTAGGGCATGTTGAATTTGAATTTCCTCATCCAAGGATTGAAATAAATGCCACTGAAGAATAAAATTCCAATGAAGAAGAAGAAAATCATGAAGAAAAAATTATTCAACAACAAGATGAGAATCTTAAAAAATTGAAGAATGTTGAGATTGAAAATAGCAAGCTCAAAGACACACAAAGAAAACTAATAAGTGAATTGGTTAGTTTTGAAAAGACAGTTGTAATCTTGAAGAAACAATTAGAAGACTTTGAGAAACTAAGAGAAGAAACCATTTCCTTGAAAACTCTACTCGAAGAAGAAAGAAGAATAGGAGAAGTAAGGAATGTCAAAATGAAGAAGAAAGAAGAAGATTGTGAGAAACCTGAACAAGAAGTTGTCTCATTGAGGAAGAGCTTAAGAAACTCTCAAGTTCCAAAATACTTAACAAATCTTGAATGCATGGGTGAAACTTCATACAAAGAATATGTAAATACCAACAACAAGGTTGAAGAAAGAGCTACACAGACATTTGATGAGAAGTGGACCAGGATACCAGAAAGAAGGAATGATTACAAAAGAGATGAATATCCAAGAAGACCTCCTACCTTCATAAATCAAAGAAGCTTCAATCAGTATGAAGGAAACTACAGAAGAATAGATCATGAACCTAGATGGACTACATCACAAAGAAGCCCACTTACTCCAAGGTATCAAAATTTCTTTCTTGTTCATTGTTATACTTGCAAAATTTTTGGACATAAGACAATTAATTGTAGAATCAATTAAAGGAACACATACGCAAGAAACATGAATGGTTTAAATAGAAGATATGTAAATAATCATGGATTTGTCAACATAATTTATAATTCATTTTCCCCATTGATGGAAAAAAATATTGCATGCTACAAATGTAATTATCTTGGTCACAAAGCACGAGACTGCAAATATATGAATGAAGATGTCCCTATGCCAACCACAGTATGGAGAAGGAAAGAGATTCCAAACAATGAATATTGTTGAATAGAATTAACCGCTGAATAATGTAAAGAAGAAGATGAATGGTACATAGATAGTGGATGTTCTTCACACATGACCGAGGATGAAGAGAAATTCATCATCTTGAAGAGAAATGGTGGCAATGTTGCATTTGGAGATGACTCATCTGCCAAAATACTTGGAGAAGGCGTAGTAGAGCTTGGAAGAAAAAATGTAAAAGAAAAGAATGTTCTATTGTTTGAAGACTTGAATCATAATCTACTCAGTGTAATCTACTCAGTGTTAGTAAAATGTGTGATCAAGGATACACTCTTATGTTTGATTCTCAAAAATGCAAAATCAGAGAAAATAACTTAGGAAGATTGGTTGCAACTGCAACAAGAAAAACGAACAACATATACATCCTAGACATGAAGAAGAGAGAGAATAGAGAATACACACAAAAGGATTCTAAGGAAGAAAAAGTCCCAAAGACCAAAAATAAGGATGAAGTATTATTGAGTTCCAAATGTTCAAGGGGAGCAGCCCCAAAGAAGAGAGTTACATTTTTCCATTAAACTTAGGGGGAGCAGCCCTAACCTTTTCCATTGATTTCAAATGAGGAGAGAAATTGGGATCATGGTGATAGGGGGAGAATGAGTGTTTCCATCAATGACAAAGGGGGAGATTGTTGGAAGATTGGTTGTTGTCATTGATGTCAACCCTAGTCATGGGTTTTGGACTGCAAGATTGATGAAGGTATTTGGACATGAAGGAAAATGCACATGCAGATACAACACCCATGGATGGATAGTATACATCATGTTGTTTTCGGTGGTATGTGTCATGTCACATGGATCCTCATGGTTTAGGAGAAATGAATTTTTGAAGATGACAAAGTGAATTGAAGAAGGAAGTACATGTAGGCCCTGAGGATAATTAAAGAAAATAATTACAAAATAAGAAAGTGTCAGGTCAGCCCTAATGTTAAAAGGAAGTGACATAAATGGTATAAATAAACATCATTATACCTTCATTTGATAAAATTCAAATTTCAGAGGAAATAAGAAGAAAAGAAGGCCGGATTTCAAGGAATGATGAAGTATTTTGGTGATGTGTTCTAAGGTATGTTATTTTCAGTTCATCTTACCATTTTTTCTATAACTTATTTTATAGAATGATTCAGATGATGAAATATCTATGGTATTGAGAAGACATATCAAGGTACCTCTGTTAAAAAGTCCAACTCTTGATTCGCTATAATTATGGAGATACACTCTGTGGAAGATAGGGCTTGTGACCAGTCCTGAAGCTAGTCAATAAATAGGTGTTCTAGGTAAAACAGTCATAACTTATTCATATAGAACCCAAATGAAGTGGGAAAAATTTCATTGGAAATAGTAAGGACTTTAGTTTCTTGTGTGCGAGTTTCAGAATCGGATGTTAATTATTGAGCGCGGGGCATTCTGTGCAAGTTTACTCTCTTGAATAGACCAAAATTGAATAAAGTCAACCATTCTTTCTATAACTTCTTTTTGGGGAGGATTCAAGGAGTGAAAATTGGAGGAGTTTTAGATAATACATTGAGTAATATTATATATAGGATCAGAGTACTCCAAGAATTGAAGAATTGCAGAAATTGAAGAAGTCTCAGGAAGGATTATCATGTTCTATGCGATGATTAGTTGATGGTGATGATTTAATGTAAAGTTTTATTATCTCTCATATATTCTTGCGTGGAAGCAAGTGACAAGGATGGATAGTTCAACTCTCTCTTCATATTGGAGGAATGTATCTTCCTCTTGGATTTTTATCCCTCCCTTTACATTTGGAAGTTGTAGCTACCTTTGGAAGTCATTACTTCCCTTGAACAAAGAATGTTGATTATTTCTCATATATTGTGCATGGTGTATTGTGGTGTATTGGTGTAACTCTTATACTATTGTTCATTTCTCATTGGATATAATTGAATGGTTTAAGTATAAGTTGAAAAAGGTTTTTAAATTGTACTTGATATTGATTCACCCCCCTCTTAGTATCAACAATTAGTATCAGAGTGGGTTACCTTCAGTATAGTTTAACCACTGGAAGGAAGATCCTAAGAAGAAATGGAAGACAAAATTCCAAATGGGATTCCACCATTTGATGGAAGCAATTTTGAATACTGGAGTAATAGAATGGAAACTTACTTGAAAGCTCTTGAGGCATATGTTTGGTTCTCATTTGCTTCAGGATTCAATGCTTTGAAGAAACCAAAGACTGCAACTCAGAAAGAAGCAAAAAGGAACAACAAATTGGCAATAGATACCATCCTAGATGGATTTTTAGATTAAGTGAAATCCAAGGTGGGATCATGTGCATCGTCAAAAGAGATTTGGGACAAGCTACAAGACCTTTATGTAAGGGAAGACACAGAAGAAAAAGAAGAAGTTGAAACAAATTACAACATCTCAGATTTCAAATAAGAAAATAGAGGTCAGTTCTTTTGCTTTAATTGTGAAGGAGTAGGTCATGTTGAATTTGAATGTCCTCATCCAAGGATAGAAAGAAATGACACTGAAGAAGAAAATTCCAATGAAGAAGAAGAAAATCATGAACAAAAAATTATTCAATGAGAAGATGAGAATCTTAAAAAATTGAAGCATGTTGAGATTGAAAATAGCAATCTCAAAGACACGCAAAGAAAACTAAGAAGTGAATTGGTTAGTTGTGAAAAGACAGTTGTAATCTTGAAGAAACAATTAGAAGACTTTGAGAAACTAAGAGAAGAAACCACTTCCTTGAAAACTCTACTCGAAGAAGAAAGAAGAATAGGAGAAGTAAGGAATGTCCAAATGAAGAAGAAAGAAGAAGATTGTGAGAAACTTTAACAAGAAGTTGTCTCATTGAGGAAGAGCTTAAGAAACTCTCAAGTGCCAAAATACTTAACACATCTTGGATGCATGGGTGAAACTTCATAAAAAGAAAATGTAAATACCAACAACAAGGTTGAAGAAAGAGCTACACAAACATTTGATGAGAAGTGGACCAGGATACCAGAAAGAAGGAATGATTACAAAAGAGATGAATATCCAAGAAGACATCCTACCTTCAGGAATCAAATAAGCTTCAATCAGTATGAAGAAAACTATGAAAGAATAGATCATGAACCCAGATGGACTACATCACAAAGAATCCCACTTACTCCAAGGTATCAAAATTTCTTTCTTGGTCATTGTTATACTTGCAAAATTTTTGGACATAAGGCAATTATTTGCATAATCAATGAAAGGAAGACATATACAAGAAACATGAATGGTGTAAATAGAAGATATGGAAATAATCATGGATTTGTCAACAGAAGTTATAATTCATTTTCCCCATTGATGGAAAAAAATATTGCATGCTACAAATGTAATTATCTTGGTCACAAAGCACGCGATTGCAGATATATGAATGAAGATGTCCCTATGCCAACCACAGTATGGAGAAGGAAAGAGATTCCAAACAATGAAGATTGTCAAATAGCATTGATCGCTGAAGAATGTAAAGAAGAAAATGAATGGTACATAGACAATGGATGTTCTTCACACATGACTGAGGATCAAGACAAATTCATCAGCTTGAAGAGAAAGGGTGGCAATGTTGCATTTGGAGCTCATCTACCAAAATACTTAGAGAAGGTGTAGTAGATCTTGGAAGAAAAAATGTAAAAGCAAATAATGTTCTATTGGTTGAAGACTTGAATCATAATATACTTAGTGTTAGAAAAATATGTGATCAAGGATACACCCTTACATTTGATTCCCGAAAATGAAAAATCAGAGAAAATAACTCAGGAAGATTGGTTGCAACTGCAACAAGAAGACCGAACAACATATACATCCTAGACATGAAGAAGAGAGAGAAGACATAAGCCACACAAAAGGATTCTAAGGAAGAAAAAGTCCCAAAGACCAAAAATAAGGATGAAGTATTATTGAGTGCCACATGTTCGCGGGGAGCAGCCCCAAAGAAGAGAGTTACATTTTTCCATTAAATTTAGGGGGAGTAGCCCTAACCTTTGCCATTGATGTCAAAGGGGGAAATAAGTTGGGATCATTATGATAGGGGGAGCATGAGTGTTGCCATCAATGACAAAGGGGGAGATTGTTGGAATATTGGTTGTTGTCATTGATGTCAACCCTAGTCATGGGTTTTGGACCGCAAGATTGATGAAGGTATTTGGACATGAAGGAAAATGCACATTCATATACAACACCCATGGATGGATAGTATATATCATGTCGTTTCTAGTGTTATGTTTCACGCCATGTGGATCCTCATGGTTGAGGATAAATGAATTTTTGAAGATGACAAAGTGAATTGAAGAAGGAAGTACATGTAGGCCCTGAAGATAATTAAAGAAAAGAATTACAAAATAAGAAAGTCTCAGTTTGGCCCTAATTTTAAAAGGAAGTGACATAAATGGTATAAAAAAACATCATTATACATTCATTTGATACAAGTTGAATTTCAAAGGAAATAAGAAGAAAATAAGGCCGGATTTCAAGGGAGGATGAAGTCTTTTGGTGATGTGTTCTAAGGTATGTTATTTTTCATGTCATCTTACCATTTTTGCTATAAATTTTTTTCTAGAATGATTCAGATTTTGAAATCAATATGGTATTGAGAAGACATATCAAGGTACCTCTGGTAAAATTTTCATCTCTTGATTCGCTATAATTATGGAGATACACTCTGTGGAAGATAGGGTTTGTGACCAGTCCTAAAGCTAGTCAATAAACAGGTGTTCCGAGTAAAACAATCATAACTTATTCATTGAGAATCCCAATGAAGTGGGACAAATTTCATTGGAAAGAGTACAGACTGTAGTTTGTTGTGTGTGATTTTTAGAATCGGATGTTAATTATTGAGCACGGGGCATTCTGTGCAAGTTCACTCTCCTGAATAGACCAGAATTGAATAAAGTCTACCATTCTTTCTATAACCTCTTTTTTGGGAGGATTTAAGGAGTGAAAATTCAAGGAGTTTTAGAGAATACATTGAGTAATATTATCTACAGGATCAGAGTACTCCAAGAATTGAAGAATTTCAGAAATTGAAGAAGTCTCAGGAAGGATTATCAAGTTATATGTGATGATTGGTTGATGGTGATGATTTAATGTAAAGTTTTATCATCTCTCATTTATTATTGGGTGGAAGGAAGGGGCAAGGATGGAGAGTTCAACTCTCTCTTGATATTGGATAATTGTATATTCCTCTTGGAGCTTTATCCCTCCCTTTACATTTGGAAGTTGTAGCTACCTTTGGAAGTCATTACTTCCCTTGAACAAAAACTATTGATTATTTCTCATATATTATGCATGGTGCTTTGTGGTGTATTGGTGTAACTCTTATACTATTGTTCATTTCTTATTGGATATAATTGAATGGTTTAAGTATAAGTTGAAAAATATTTTTAAATTGTACTTGATACTAATTCACCCCCCTCTCAGTATCAACAGTTTTTATAGTTAGTTATTTCTTTCAAAAATATATCAACATAATAAAACCTCACAAAAGATCATACAAACAAACCCTAATTCAAAAATAACCTTCATTCACAAATAAGTCGATAGATATATTCGGATTATACACTACGGATTACTAAATTTAATCTAACATATGATCCATTAGCCATTCATGTAAATTTTAGATATAATCTATATGTTACTATGGATCATATTCTTAAACTTGATGTTGATATATAAATATATATGGATATGATGTAAATTAATGTAAATATGATCTCACATCTATGTTACTATGGATCATAATCTTATATATATATATATATATATATATATATATATATAT
>JASDQU010102736.1:368773-406172 GCA_032191745.1 Picea mariana | reverse complement strand
GAGATCAAACTCACGGGGGATATTTACATTGCACCTCGCTCACAAATTTCCATAAGTCTTTCCCATATATTATAGAGCACACCCAGATTGTTCAAGTATAATATTTTTTTTAATTAAACCGAACTAAATGTATACTTCTCTTTGTTTTTAAATTTAGTTGATAATATAAGCAATTACACATCTCCTTCTCTTTCCTTTTAAAATTTTACATAAATCCGACATTGTTTTTTTATTTAGTCAATATTATATTTCTTTTTTTAAATGGACACATGTCAACTCCAGGTTGAACACATAATGAATTACACATCTCCCCCATATTGGGTTGTTGAATGTGCCTCTTAGTGCAACAAGTCAGGTTTGGGGGTGATCCATGAGGACATGAACTTGTATTTCATCCTTGAAGCCACTAATAAAGTATTCATGGAAGAAGGTGTTAGACATTCCTTCAGTTTGGAAAGCTAATTGTTCAAAAGAAGTTGTGCATTCTTCCATTGTACAAGATTTTTTAAGCTTGGTAAAATGAGCCATATGATGTGTGTCGATAAATCTTTCTTAAAGTTATGTAAAAAATTGGGTCCAAGAAAGATACCTTGGAGGTAAATTTTCCACCATTGCCAACATTTAGGATCCAAATAAAGGACACTGATATGAAGTTTGGTTAGGTCATCAATAATTTCATGCAAGGATATGGGGGAAATGGGCTCTGTAGAAACCCTTCGTAGGTCAACCTCAGTTCTTAGATTTTCAATATCCTAGGGTTTCACTTCTCCATAGTAGTCCGCTAGTATTCAAGAATTTTTTCATAGGAATATTGAGGTGTTAACCATCACCATGTGCTCAACGAAAAAAGAGTAAGAGGATTATTCTCCTGACCCACAAGAGGGGGTTATGATTTGGACAAATCCAACTAGACTATAGGTGGACCTTCTGCAACTTCATTCCATAGTTTTTCGAGAGCCGGGATTTGGTTTGAGACAACATGAGGGTGTGTTTTGGGGGATTATCTCGAGCCTAGTATTCCACCACAATTTGAGGTGTTCCATGCACCAGTTCTTCCTTCTATGGTTAGCTCAATTATGGGTTCAATATAGGCACCTGGGTTTATTTTCCAATGCCATGGGCCCCTTTTGGAACTCTCCTATGAGTAGTATGTTTATTTATCCACCACATCCTTGGGTTGATATTACCTTAGTGCCATATTTTTCTGCATCACAATGGCATTACTGTGTCGAATCTCGGATTCCTCGAAGATCAGTCAGTCGAAGCCTCTAAAGAGGGTGGTTTTCTCTGGTCACCTAGTTTAAGCGGGATGCACTCGTTTCATTTGTTTGTGTCTCATGTATGTACCCTTTTTCCCTCCTCACCTCTTCCAACATCCCTTGGTGTCTCTCTAGCCTCAATGGGTTTCATCAAGTTCCTCCTGGTTGAGTAAAGTCCATAAAATCTCTAAGGTTTTTGTACATGCATATCAAAAACCCTGGTTGATAAGGCTATAGGGGTTTCTCCATTAGGACTTGAATGATATTTTGGACAAATTTCCCTTATACTCTGAATAGAAGGAAAAGCGGGTGTATTAAATCACAGGGGCAACCTGTCAAACTTATTTTGGGATTAGAAGTTACCATGGCACAAGTTGTGGAAATAGAAAATTTGACATTGGTTGGGAGATTCGGTGGACTAATTTTTATATGAAGACACTAAAATCATGGGCAGATACTAATTGGTCCAAAACCTTAGTCTACTTTCCCTTGACTCGGGTTTTGGCTAGAGGATGGTTCCTCTTCAAATTTTAGAAAAAGGAAGATGCATATTGGGTTCTAAAGAGTCCTTGGAGTATTGGCTCCTCCTCTATATTTTTTAATAAGTGAACTCCACTATGAAATGATAGTAATAAAAGGGCGAATGCCATTCCAATTTAGGTGTGTCTTCATGGCCTACCTATGGAGTTATGGACTAAAGAGTGTTTCAAGATCTTGGAAAATACCTTGGGTACCTTCCTTTATGTTGATATTTCTTTCCAATCCTCTGGTGAGTTCATAGTAATCCAAATTTTGTTTTTTCTTGATGTGAGGGAGGGATTGGGAGATGAAATGGAGGTGGCAGTGGGGAATTCATCTTACATGCAGAAATTAGACTATGAAGGGGTCCCTTTTCATTGTATATTTGTTTTATCAACATGGCCATGTAGCTGGAGACTTCCGTTTACCCTATAAGTGGTTTTCCAACAGTTCTCATTCAATTTTGGCTAGGAAGACACCAGATACCTTGGAGGAGGGGGACTCTGTGTCCCCTCTAAAGATTCATGGAAGTCCACTGTCATTAAAATCAATGGACATGGAGGTAGATGAAAATAAAATTGTAGAGGATAGGGAGAGCAATCAATTGATATCCAAGGATATGGATAAGGTTTCTCGGTTATCTTCTTTGGATATATCTAATTCCCAAGACTTGCAACCAAGCTCAAACTTTTCTCAGGGTAAGTGCACAAATCCTCCCCTTTCAATTAATATTTTTTTGAATTAATTATCTCTCTTAGGAATATATTCGTTGGGTACTCTAAAGAATCTTCCTCACTCCTTTGAGGGTTTGGATCCACCCTCTCTCCCTGGGTTGGGATCCTCTCTATCCATAGTCCCTTCAAACCTTCTTGATTCCTTAGATTATGAAGTGAAGTCTCTAGAGTATGATGAGTATTCAATGGATACAGAATATGAGATGATTGCATACCACTTAAGGAATAGAGCTATACCATCCCTATATAATTCGACCTTAATGCCTAATGGTTTGGGAAAAAACTCAATGCCTATAAAAGGAGGAATTGGTTGAGATCGTAAATCAAATCTCTCCATCACCCAAAACAAGGATTTGGTCGACATGGTTGCAGGGAAACAAATTTATATTGTGGGGGAAATTACAACATCAAAATCCACAGAAGGGGTTTCCCCATGAAATTTCTCTCTTTCAATTATACAAGTGTGCCAATCCCTTACAAAAAATCAGTCCTAAAGAGACTGGTGAAATCCAATCAACCTGATTTTACCCTTCTCTTCACCAGTCTCTTCAAGACTCATATCAGATAAACTTTTGGAGAGGCCTTTTCACCTACGCCAATGGGTACGAACTGGTGGTGAATCAGACCATTCCCCAATCCTCCTAGAGATAGTTGGGGAGACAAATAAGTTGGCAAGTCCTTTCAAGTTTAACCTAGCATGGATTAAAGAAGAAAGATTCATTTCCCTGGTAAAAGAGGAATGGGTTCCCTATGACCCACAATCAAGTGAGAAGGAAGGGGTACAATTTGTGGCTAATCTAAAAATGGTTAATAAGGAAACAATGAATTGGGAAGTCAACAAAAGGATTCAGGATTATCATGAGTTAATAACTACATAATCAACACTTTAAGACATTTATACTTCTGAAGGGGGGGAGGGGATACATCTCTCAGGAATCAAAATAGGTCATAATCTCTCTAGAAAAGAAAAGAATACTCCTCCTAGAAGCTAAGGAGGAGGTATGACACCAAAAAAGTCAGGCCATTTGGCTCAAAAGTGGGGATGAAAATACAAAATTATTCTAGGCTTATGAGAAGGGTAGGAATATTTCCAACACTATCTAGAGTCTTTATAACTCTTCAAGGAGGTAAATTACTTCTTTTGAGGGATTGGAACAACTTGAGAGAAGCCACTTCTAGAATCTCTTCCAGGCAAATAACTAGTTAAACATAGTTGATATAGTCAAATTGGCTCAATACTTCCCAATATCTATGAGTGAGGAATTGAATCAGGCATTAATGGAGGAGGTTTCAAAGGGTGAATTGGAAGAACCCCTTTGTAGTTTCCATAAGAATAAAATCCATGGTCTAGATGGTTGGCCAGTGGAATTTTTCTTAGGTATTTATGATCTCATTGGTAGGGATATCCTGCAAGTAGTGGAGGAAACTCAAACAGAAGGTCATATACATTCTCCCATAAATAAAAATTTCATTACCTTGATCCCAAAATTAGATTCACCTCATTCTATGGATGAATTCAGACCTATTTCACTTTGCAAATGTATCTACAAAGTGGTGGAAAAAATTATAGCAAGGAGAATAAAAACTATTCTCTCGACTTCGATATCCAAAGAAAAAATTGGATTTATGGAAGGAAGAAAGATACATGAAGCCATTGGAGTAGCTCAAGAAGGCCTCCACACCTTAAAAACTAGAAAATTAAAAGGGGTAGTACTATAGATTGACCTGTCAAAGGAATTTGACCAAGTTAATTGGCTTTACATCAAACTCCTTCTTACTCATTTAGGGTTTGAAGTTCCCTTCATAAAATGGGTAATGATTTGTATCACTTCGAATTCCTTTGTGCTCAAATCAATGGATTGACCTCCCCTTTTTTTTATGCAAAGCATGGACTCTGATAAGGATGTCCCCTTTCCCCTCTACTATTTCTTTTGGTTGCGAAAGGACTCACCAGATCTATGGAATATGTTAATTCTAAAGGTGATTTCCATTGAATTCTTATTTCTCCTACCATTAAGCTTATCCACCTACTATTTGTGGACAATGTTATGATTTTCTATAATGATATGAGGGGTGATGCAGATAGCTTGGTCTCTATTTTGGATATCTTTGGAAAAGAGATATGTATGATCATAAATGCAGGAAAACTCACCCTATTAGTTCATAATATGGAGGAAGAAGAGTTTATTCATTACCATCTCCTCTTCCCATATGAAGTAAAGGATTTTGATGCAGGCTTAAAGTACATGGGATTTCATCTTAAACAAAATTATTATAAGAAGAAGGACTTGAAATGGCTAGTTGCAAAACTAGAAAAAATATTAATGTTGTTGAGCTTTATATGGTTATCTAGAGCTAGTCATTTGATTTTGGTTAAATCAATACTAGAGGTTATTAAAATATACTCGATGTCACTTGCCTAGATCCCAAAGGGAGTGTTGGAGAGGGTAATAAAAATCCATTTCAAATTTATATGGGTTTGTTCCAAGGATATTTTTGTCCTTCCTTGGGTCAATTGGAGAATGTTGGATCTTCCCAAATTGTTGGGTGGTTGGGGGATGAAAAATGTATCTCTTTTCTCCAAAACCTTATAAGAAAAATCTTGTTGGAGATTGATCATGAAAAATAGTTTGTGGACAAATGTGATTATACATAAATACATTCTTCCTGAATCCCTTGATTAATGGATTAGAAGACAAATAAAAAAAATGATGTTTGTTCTATTATATGGAAGGAAATCATAGAGGCTTTTGATGTTGTGGGTGAAGGTTTGGCTTTGCGTATCGAGAATGCACAAATGTTTAGTTGGGCACTGATCCATGGCCTAGGAGTGGAGAAAACCATCTTCTCCCTTCGGATCTAATTCATATTCTCAATTACAAGGGTATTTTATACTTAAATCGTATAATATATGTAGACCACACCATTATTTGGCAGGGCCATTTCTAGGTGGGGTTGGATGAATTTTTTATGCCCATTGGGACAACTACATTTGAGCTCTAAAAGAAACTCATATTTGCATCATGGATATGTAAGATGAATTGGTTTGGAAACATGCACTGCATGGGATTTCCTGGTGGTGGAAAGAGACATGGAAGGTAAAATCCCTCCCTTAAAGCTCACATCTTTATGTGTGCATAATAGTAAATTGAGTTCCCACGTGGGACATGATGAAAACAAGACAGATTGAGGGGTCAATATGGTGCTCTCTATGCAAATCCAATCAAGAATCGGTGTCTTGCCTCTTTTTTCTTTGCCCTTTTTTCCTTCAAACCTGGAAAGAAGTTTCTCGAAAGTTAGGGCAGGTATGCCTCTGGCAAGGTCATTTGGTGGAATAGGCATGGAAATCCTGGGTTTTAAATACTACAAAGAACAACATAAAGGCACTTTAGTTGATAGTAAGTTAAGGATTTTAGTTGGCCCATAACCTCTCTATATTCAAGGATAAGTTATCGTTCCTCGAGATCATTATTGCTCAAGGATTAAGCATTCTATCTCATTTTCCTTAGGAAAAAGGGTTGGGTACACCCCATATTATTCATGAAGTTGTCATAGATTACACCAAACCATGGGTTTATTTTGATGGAGCATCTCAACAAAACAAACTTGTGTGTGGGGGGAAGCCATTCTCTATCTCAAGGAAAATCATTTCTAAAAAATGAAAATGGGGTTGGGTCCAGGAACAAACAATTATGCAGAACTTATGTCACTAAAACTTTTGTAACTTTCTGTAGGGAAAAAGGAGTAAAATCCATCCAACTTTTTGGGGACTCATTGAATGTCATAAATTAGGTGCGAAAAAACCAAAAAATGTCATAATATTTAGTTAATTACTTGACTAGAGGAGATATTTAGATTCTTGGATGAATCTGATTCAATCTGTGTGCAATAAGTCTACAGGGAACTCAACATAGCCTTTTGACCAGAGTTCCCTTCTGACAGAAGGAACATGATGGGTCGAGAACCATCCTGGAAGAAAGATATACAAATGGATAAGGAGAATGCACAGAGATCTTCAACGGATAATTAAGAAAAGGTCGCGAGATTGATGTTGAGTGAGCATCTAACGAACCTCGTCGAGGCCATAACAGAGAAAAAAATCTTTGAAAGTTTGCAGAGAACAAAACTTGAGCAGAAGCTGAAACAAAGAAAGAATCCTTGAGAACTACGAGAGTTCCCTGGTGATATCATGGCTTGGAACGGGGGTGGCTAGAGTGCTAAGAATGAATACCTCTGAGCCTATGGTCGGGTGTAAGGATGAACACCCAAAGTCAATTAGTTGGCTACCACCTATAATAGATAAGTAATCACATATATTGTGTATTTAATTGGTACTATGAATTAAAGATGGATATCCTATGAATGTTGCAGGGATGGATATGTTTTCTTAATGATTTATACGGTATCCATTTTTGCATCTTCTTTATTATGTAATTAGGCAAGTAGGAAATTATATGGATTGGACATGTTTTATACTCGTAAATGCTTGTGCCCTATGGTGGCTTAAGCTATAGCCACAAACTATGAGTGCACAGTTTCATGTATGCATGTCGACCCTCCTAGTCATTAGGAGTCCCTTGGAGTAAGGAGTCTGCTAAATCTTAGGAGAGATAGTGCATGTATGCATGGGCTCTCTGTGAGGAAAGTTGAGGCTGAGAACCACTTAGATTCTAGAGATTAAGGAATGAGCGTAAGGGGTGCGCAGAAGAATTCTTCCAAATGTTACGTTCAAGAGAAAGAGCACAAATCTCTTAATCCTTTCAGAACCAACAAATCTTAGGAAGAATAGTGAGTTTGAATTATTGAAAGGGAAGGTTCCTTTGTTCAGAAGACGAATGAACGAGAACTATTCGGGAAGAGCCAAGGTCCATTGTAACCATTGGATACGAGAAAGAGTGTGGGAGTCAACCCCTTGAGTCCTTTGGACTTCACCAGTTTGATGAATTAAGAAAGTTCATCATAAGGGAAGTAAAAATACCCGAAGTCCTGAAGTCCCAAAGTTAATATGGACCTTAGATCTAAGGATGCCCAGGATCCATCTCGGTCGTCAGATCTATGAGGTGATCAGTTCAGTGTTGAACAACTATGAGATACTTCAATCGAGGAATGATTCAACCTCCCAAAGTCCCAAAGTGTCAAATTCCATCCTAGCCATTGTTTCCAGGAGACACGTGGCACCAAATCCTTCACTTCGAAGGTTTAGTGCTCTAGAGGAAAATGGATTGTGTGAAGTGAGAACTCCCGAAGGCTGAAGTGTCGAAGTTCAACCTGATTGTTGATAGTAGGGGATGCGTGTCTATATATCTGACACTCCAGGATTATTACACTCTAGAGGTTTGTGTTGGTGAGCACGTTGAGATTCCCAAAGCGCGAAGCCCCAAAGTGATTTGTAGTCGTCAATTCATGGAAGACACATGTTGATAGATCATGAACTATGGGTGAAATCCTTTCAGGAGAAGGTGAGTGTGGAAAGGTAGAAAATCCTGAATGTCGAATACTGAAGTAAACCATGACCATCGATCACTAGAAGGGTGCATGGAAACAGATCATGAACTCTGGGTGGAAGCACTACGGGAGAACGCAAAGAAGAAGAGTTTGAAATCGTTGAAGCCCGGACAGTTGAAGCAGCCAGGAACTGTCGATCAGTGGGAGGACACATGTCATCAGATCATGGACTCCAAAGAATTTTTTTTGAGAGATTTCAGTTGAGATTTAAGACTCCCAAAGTCTGGAGAGTTGGATATCCGAAGTAAATCTCAATCGTTTGATCATCTAAAGTAGAACTCAAGTGTCGAATCATCGAGGGTGAATTTGGACCATCTGACCCAAAAAAGATGTGGTGTATATCGGTGGATTCCAGGTACAGTCCCAACATAATTCATAGCCATTAGATCAAGAGGACAGGTGGCACAAATTTGTATATTTCGGGTAAAGACCCGAAGCAACCCTCAACCATCCGATTCAAGTGGACACGCGACAGGAATCCACTTACTTCGATGGGAAGTGAAATCTGAGATTTGAGATTTCATAAGTCTAGAGACCCAAAGCATATCTTGATTGTTGATCGAGAAGAGAGCCAAAGGACCATTGATCTGGTTGAAAGGGCCAAAGTCCTGAAGCGGAAGAAGAACCATTGGATTGGGAGGACGCGTGGTAGACGATATGCCATTTCGGAGAAATCACTCTGGAATAAATGAGAGTTTGAGAATTGAAAATCCTGAAGGTCGATCTCACGGATAAGATCGTAGTTTCACATATAAAGGGATAGGTGTCAGTAGATATTCCATTTCATAGGATTTTCATATGGAGAAAAGTAAATATTTGAGAGTTGAAAACTCTGAAACCCGAATCGTGAAACAAATCATGTATGTTGACTTGAAAGGGTTGTATCTGATCCATATGTTTGAAAGGGATAGATATGAGCTGTCAGTTTAGAAGTACTGTCAATATTGTGAGATCAATGGTCATGTCGCATTGCGAGGACATAAGGTGTTCAAACTTTAAAATGTTGAGGGTGGGCCACAATCGAGACAACAATATTGACAAAAGGACACGTGGTGGATCATGGTGCATGGCGGGGTGAAAAGAATTGTGGTTCCAAACCACTCTTGGTCGCACCCATAATCGTATAATTGGAATTCGGTCATAACCCATGGTCATATGCAATGGTTGCTAAGAGAAAAGGGGCTAACGCCAACGCCAAGACTTTGTTGAATCATGAAGGAGAAGGTTGCGGGTATCATAAGACCTGCACCAGAGGCTGAAAGGGCCTGTGTTTGACTAAGAGGTGAGACTATCAAGGTCTCAAAGTCTCATTTGACTTAGAGAGCTGAAGAATCTTGACCGGAGGGTCGGACCGAGTCCCGAACTTTCCAAATTATAAATCTTGGATGGATAACCTATTCATTAAGAAAAGGAAAAATGTTTATGCCCCATTGTGGGTGTATTACAAATTGGTATTAGAGCATGCTTACAATACTTGGCCTTCTTGGGCTCATGTACAAGTCACATAAGGAGATATTTGTATCTACATTTACTCCTTGAGGAGAAGGACTGCAGATTGAACCTATGATTTTGGGAATTCTTGTTGAATCTCAGCAGAAGAATTTCTTTAGCCCTTGTCAAAGTGATAACTACTCTTACCAGAGTAGGTATATGCTAATTAACATTTATAATAAGACTTGAATGTGGATAGATGAAGGTGGTAGGGTTCTATCAAGAGCAGTTGAAGCCCAAAGGACAGATGACCTGGTGTTCGTAACATTGCTTCTAAGCATGAACATATGGAACTTTAGGCACTGATGATGGTGGATTATATAATATTTAATACCTTTGTGGGCTTAAAGGAATCTGATAGGATCAAGTAGGATCCCTAGAAGTTAGAGTTACTACTTTATATTAAAATCATAGTATATAACTCCTCATGACCAGAGAAAAGTGAGATGGGTAAAACCCTATGGACATTGACGCAAGAAGGTTTTATTGCTAGACGTTGTCGCATAAAGAGAAAAGTGACCCTGGTTGGTTATTTCCTTGAGAGAAGGCCACATCAATACGAGATATGACTGTGAGATTAGTCTTGTAAGTGACTGAAATCTCAAACTAAAGGACACTAATGATGAAATTAAACTATCAAGCAAATGCATGAGGTAAAAAGGTGTAAGAGATGCACCTCCTTATACACGAATGTGTATACATGATCATAAGGATGATTGGAAGATCCTTGGGAAAAGGATATAGAAGCCTGATATGTCCATGTGTGTGAATGACATGGAAAATGTGCAAGCATTAAGCTAGCATGATGAATACTCATCTGTGTTTAATTATGCTTGAGTGCATGGGTTTAATGCATTGTGGATCTTCCTAATATGAAGCTTGATATTAATACCAGTTAGGTATAAATGATATTAAACATGAAATTGATGCACATGTATGATGTAAGAGTATAGTTATAGGTACAATATGGTTCCCCTGATGAGTGAAATATAAAGAAAGAATTGCTCTTGCCCAGAATAAATGAATACTATGGATGGATGGCTGACTCCATTCTGAAGAGTCATGAAATTTTTGTCCCAAATAATATCTTGAGGGGGAATGTATTCTCTTTCCTTGGGAAATACTAATATAATTATGTAAAAAGGGTAAATGAGCAAAGATGTTATGTTGTCATAATAAGAGGCAAGTGATTATGCCTTTGAGGATCACAGGAGAAGTATTATGAACAATCCTGAGTCGACTGATCTTAAAGGTAAAGATGTAGGTGGGTTGTGAAACATACCTATGACCACTACAGGCAGGTTTAGGATTATGAATATGGTTAAGTACATTTTGTATGTAAGTTAACAAAACCAGAGTATGTGGATACATAATTTGGGTACATGACAAAGGTGCATGTTTATATTCCTTATGGAATATTGGGTAAACCACTAAAGCTAACTCACGGTTGAGTCCATCACATATAGTGATGGACGTGCAATAATGAAGTTGCATGCTAAGGAAGTTTCATGTGGAAGAACTATGTGAAAACTCTGTCAGGAGGAAAGAGTCACAACCTTAGTAATTGTTGAGAAACTGAGCAGTGAGCTACAAGCTTATATATATATACCAGAATCCTAGATTCCATTTTGAAAAACATCATGTAAGGAATAGAAGGCTAATAAATGAATATCGACCATTCTGATAATCGAATGGTAATGTGCAGGATGCACAGGTTCATGATCAATTGTGAACAAAAAAAAATGGGGTTTTCTATTAAAGCATGTTGTTGTATTCCAAAAAGGTTAAGGTGAGGCCTAACCAAGGTTGCTCAAGGAAAAGAGCAAGAAGATCCCAACAAGGAGTAAATTGTAAAAGCAGAGAAAAGACAATGAGGCCTTAGAAATAACTCAGTTGGGCTGAAAAGTCCCAGGCGATGTAGAAATAATTTGAAGAAGGGGAGAACCCTAACTCATTTTTTTCTATGTGGTATGTTTCCTTTGGAATAACAAAGCTGATTTACTAATGAAAGTAAATGTTTTGACACTAGAGTGATGAGGATTGTATTACTGCAGAAATCGTTGAGAACTATCAGTATTGCACTCATAAAAACATTAAGGATAATGTGATGAAGTGCATACAGATATGCTAGGACATGTATGAAAATGTTTTATTAATTTAAATTATATGGTACTTGCATTTTTAGTTTACATGATGACTAATGCATTTATGATGTATGTCATGTGTAGAAAGAAATCGATTGGAACTGTTGAGAAAGACAGTTGTTGATAATGAACAACCTCAATCAGAGGATGACTATGAGAAGGTTATTGTTGAAATATTGTTGAAGGGACTTTAAAAGTCCCCATGGAGCACCATTGATGGCATAATATTAGAGGGGGTGCTAACAGCCAAAACCAGTATAAAAATGTTCATGCCTATGTGACACAAGGTATGAAGGGATTGGGTAAGAATCCCTTCTGAAATGTTTTATGGTCTTAATGTTATGTATGGAACGCTGAAAGGAATTTATATGCCTTGGATACCCAAGTAGGGTATGATTCGGGAAGGATAACTTGAATGATGGAGGTGTGAACCTCTGGTAGTAAAGACTGATTGTAATCCTTGGAAGAATTCATGAACTGATATGTCATGAATACATGGACCAATCAAGGAATGATTGGAAACAAAAGTGCTCATAGATGGCATGCTACATGGAATGCATTGAGGGAATGCATGTTGCGTAAGATGGTAGACAATGGATTTTTCAGTAAAAAAGGAGGACCTTCCAATGTTTTGCTTAAATTATGTAAGCGCTAAAGGAAAACTAATCTGGGTGGCCATGAGTTTTGGCACCCTAGTTATTAATGGAGGAAGAATGCTTAAAGACATTCATGTGAAAATTTTGAGTTTCATGTGTACTGATTTGGGAATCGTGATCATCCTGTAGTTGGAAGTATAGTCATGTTGTAACAATGAATGAGAATGAATAAACCATATGGTGAAAATCTTGGCTAAGCTCCAACACACCATGACAAAGTATTTGTCGTAAAGTATGGGAAACTTAATATCAATGCAAAGGTGCATTGGATATGAATGTGACCACGAATGTTGGCACATTCGTTAAGCTCAATTGATATATGAATTACATTATGAAAACTTTGGTAGGCTAAAATGATACATAGGTAAGGGATGATGCATCCTTTTTCTTTGTATCATTGAATATATGAAAATGACTTGGACTGTTAGTATGCTTGATTTTGAAAAGGTAATGTGCATGAAAACTAACAATTTGTTTGGCTGAGGAATGTTGAAATTGCAAGAGGAAATGGGTCTTGGATATGGCAGTATTGTAAGCCCATAAGGAAGACCAATTTCCTACTGAGCCAAACTGCAAGGAATGGTATTTGCTTTCTGAGAAAGTGAATTTGATTGTTAGTATGCACAATTATGAAAGTGTTTGTGATGACGTTATAAAGGTGCAATAAAATGTATGTGCATGGAAACTAACAATTTGTTTGGTTGATTGAATTTGAAAGTGTAGGAAGAAAAGGAGTCTTGAATATGGAAGCGTTGAAAGCCGTAAGGAAGAGCAATTTCCTTCTGAGCCAAACCTTAATGGGAAGGAAAGTCCCATAATTATGAATCTGTTTCCTGTGAAAAACAAATATGGAAACAAAATGTGGAATTTGGATATCTATGGGTCACAGATTTACAAGAAAATTTTGAATTTAAAATTTATGATGATGTCTCGTGAATTTTTATATGTCTGTCATACGGGTGAGAAAGAGTATAATCCAATCACATGAAATAAAGATTGACTCGGGAGAAGGAGAGTAACCTTCATCCCTATCTATGATTGAGTTAGGAGAAGGAGAGTAACCTTTGTCCCTAACTTTAGCTGAGTCGGTAGGCTGTCAAGCTGTAAAAGCATGAAAAATGGCTACTGTTGAGCCATGAGAACCTCGTGGTAATCCATGATCACCTAGGATATATTGTGTTGAGGTAACAAAATCCAAAGGGATGCCTCGACAGAGAAATTCTGAGGGATGCCTCGACTATACGACTCGACAGAGTCTATGGAATTCTTCTTGTGTGAGAAAACCTTGGCAAGGCAAGATGGATCAAATGAGGGACTGTATAACAGAGAAGGGGATGCTTGAGCCTGGGCCTGGAGGGTGAGTGGCCACAAGGAAGAAGAAACCATGATAGTTCTTGTAAACTATTGAATTGGGACAATGCCCCCAATGGGTATGTCAAGGAAAAACAATGATCCTGGATAACAAAACAACCATATGGATACAAATCCACAAACTGTGCAAATAATTTTTGTGCTAAGACTTAAAATTTTCCTAGAAAATTTTTAATGCAATGTTTCTGCATAATACTATGATTAATGTTCTTGTTGCCCAAGAATTATTGAAATCAAGTGACCAAGATTAAAGGTATGAAAAAGGACCTAAATGAGGAAGAAGGATCAACATTTTTAAATAGCTAAATGAGAAAGGCATGACATGGGATTTGAGAAAGAACACCAAGGTTAGTGTTCCTTTAAGGGGGAGGGAATTGTAACACCCCTATTTCAACCATCTTGTAATTAATCATAAAATAGGATTTACCATGCTAAGGCATGTGGATAGTGTAAATGTATTATTGTTTGAGTTGCCAATAACTGACTGTGGGGGTGAAGCCTTGAAAGTACTGGTCATGATATCACTAGAGGAAAGAATGTGAAAACTATAAGAGAGGGTCATTATATCAAATAACCCCAAATTAACTTGATGGGGATTATAAACCTCCTTCAGATCCCAAGGAGATAAATCAGTTAATGAAGAAAGGACCAGTGGTTGAATTATCAACCACTCCCATGAATGGAAGCATGGACAAAACTGCAGAATGTCATCCTGAAGTACCACTGGGTATGACAGGCCAAGCTTACCAGAGTTCCCTTCTGACAGAAGGAACAGGATGGGTCGAGAACCATCTTGGAAGAAAGATATACAAATGGATAAGGAGAATGCACAGAGATATCCGACGGTTAATGAAGAGAAGGCCACGATCTTGATGTTGAGTGAGCATCTGATAAACCTCGCCGAGGCCATAACAGAGAAGAAAATCTCTGAAAGTTTGCAGAGAAAAAAACTCGAGAAGAAGCTGAAACAAAGAAAGAATCCTTGAGACCTGCGAGAGTTCCCTGGTGATATTATGGCTTGGAACGGGGGTGGATAGAGTGCTAAGAATGAATGCCTCTGAGCCTATGGTTGGGTGGAATGACGAACACCCATAGTCAGTTAGTTGGCTACCACTTGTAATAGATAAGTAATCACATATATTGTGTATTTAAGTGGTACTGTGAATTAAAGATGGATATCCTATGAATGTTACAAGGATGGATATGTTTTCTTAATGATTTATACTATATCCCATTTTGCGTATTCTTGATTGTGTAATTATGAAAGTAGGAAATTATATGGATTGGACATGTTTTATACTCATAAATGTTTGTGCCTTGTGGTGGCTTAAGCTAGATCCACGAACTGTGAGTTCATCGACCTTGGGCATAGTTTCATGTATGCATGTAGACCCTCCTAGTAATTCTAAGTCCCTTAGGGAAAGGAGTCTGCTAAAGATTAGGAGATATAGTGCACGTATGCACAGGCTCTCTGTGAGGCAAGTAGATACTGAGAACCACTTAAGTTCTAGATATTAAGGAATGAGTGTAAGGGGTGCATAGAAGAATTCTTCCAAGCATTATGTTCAAGAGAAATATTACAAATCTCTTAAGCCTTTTAGAGCCAACAAAGCTCAGGAAGAATAGTGAGTTTGAATTATCGAAAGGGAAGGTTCCTTTGTTCGAAAGACGAACGAACGATAACTATTTGGGAAGAGCCAAGGTTCGTTGTGACCGTTGGATACAGGAAGGAGTGTGGGATTCAAAACCTTGAGTCCTTCGGACTTCTCCAGTTCGTCGAATGGATAAATTTCATTGTAAGGGAATTAAAAATCCCTGAAGTCCCAAAGTTAATCTGGACCATAGATCTGAGCATGCCTGGGAGCCATCACGACCATCAAATCTATGAGGTAATCAATATGGTGCTGACCAAATCTAGGAGATTTCAATTGAGGAGTGATTCAACCTCCCAAAGTCCCAAAGTGTCGAAGTCCATCCTAGCCATTGGTGCCAGGAGACATGTGGCAACAGATCCTTTGCTTTGGAGGTTTAGTGCTCCGGAGGAAAATGGATTGTGTGAAGTGAGAACTCTCGACGACCGAAGTGTCAGAGTTCATCCTGACTATTGATGATAGGGGATGTGTGTCCAGATATCTGACACTCAGGGAGGATTACACTCCAAAGGTTTTCATTGGTGAGCACGTTGAGATTCCCAAAGCGCGAAGCCCCGAAGTGATCTGTAGTCGCTGATTCATGGGAGACACACATCGATAGATCATGAACACTGGGTCAAAGACTTTCGGGAGAAGGTGAGTGTGGAAAGGTATAAACTCTCGAAAGACAAAATCCCAAAGTTAATGATGAATGTCAATCGCTAGAAGGGTGCATGGTGATAGATCGTGAACTCCAGGTGGAAGCACTCCGGGAGAACGTGATGAAGAAGATTTTGAAATCGTTGAATTCAGAACAACCAAAGTAGTTGGGAACCATTGATATGTGGGAGGACACATTTCATCAAACCGTGGACTCTGGAGAAATCTGTTCGAGATTTTTCAGTTGATATTTCAGACTACTGAAGTCTGGAGAGCTGGAGAGCTAAAGTAAATCTCAACTGTCTGATCATCTGAAGTAGATCTCAAGCGTCAGATCATCTGGAGTGAATCTGGACCATCTGACCTAGAAGAGACATGGTGTAGATTGGTGGATTTCGAGTAGAGTCTTGATGTAATTCATAGTCATTATATCAAGAAGACAGGTGGCACAAATCTGTAGATTTTGGGTAAAGACCTGAAGCAAGCCTCAACCGTCCAATTCAAGTGGACACACGACATGAATCTGCTTACTTCAAGGGGAATTGAATTTTGAGATTTGAGATCTCAGAAGTCTAGAGACCTGAAGGAGATCTCGATCATTTATCGAGAAGGGAGCTGAAGGACCATTGATCTGGTTGAAAGGGCCAAAGTCCTGAAGCAGAAAAAGAACTGTTGGATTGGGAGGACGTGTGGCAGACGATCTGCCATTTCGTAGAAATCACTCCGGAATAAACAAGAATTTGAGAGTTGAAAATCTCGAAGGCCGATAAGGCCGATATCATGGAGAAGATCATAGCCTCACATATAAAGGGATAGGTTTCAGAAGATCTTCCATTTCAGAATATTTTCATATGGAGAAAAGTAAATATTTGAGAGTTGAAAACTCTAAAACCCGAATCGCGAAACAAATCATGTTCGTTGACTTGAAAGGGTCGGATCTAATCCACAGGTTTGAAAGGGACATATCTTATCCATCATTTCAGAAGTATTGTCAAGATCATGAGATCAATGGTCATGTCACATTGCGGGGACATAAGGTAGCAATGTGACATGAAAATCATGGATGGAGAATTTGTCCATTAAGGGAGAAAAAAAAAATTCACCCCACCATGGGTGTGTTATAGAAGTTCCTTTGATATTTCCCCCAAAATGAATCTCATTGATGATACATTTCCAACAGGCTATCATACGCCTAAAATGGAGATCATATGCAAAAGTTACGACCCCAGGAAGTTGATGTACTAACTTACTCAAACGGGGCCCACATGACTTTTGATGCTTCATCTCCTAGGGTTAGGTTTTTGGAATTCCTGTTTATTGTAAAAAAGGCCTTTAGAGACTCATTGTAATCATCTTCTTTTGAATGAGCGCAATCGTCCCATCTCTTCTCAAAGATAAGCTGCCACCATTCCAACAATCTTGTTTCTGCTGCATTTTACGGTTTCAACTTATTTCCTTATTGAATAGCAAACCAATTTTATTATATCTCTGTTATTTTTTGTTTATCACTTGTTAATAATCTGTAGTCATTTCATTCTTCTCATAAAATCTGGATCAGTGGTATCAGAGTAGTCTGCTCCTTGTCGTCTTAATGCATGTCCCCAATGAGGTCGGAGTACAAAGAGTTGGGACTCGGGCTTGTTTCTCTTGAGGACAAAATCTCTTGCACGCCCAAGAGACCTCTCATGGTAGGAGAAAAGAAAGATGACGGGACAGGAGATCCTTTCAAACTGTTGATTGAGGAATCCCTCACACAACAAAGGAACAAGATGATGGATAGTTTTGCGCAAATACTTCGGCAGCTACCAATAGGCAATGCATCTTCTTCGAGCGGAGGTGATGCCCCCTTAAAGGTACAAATAAACTTAGATATTCTTATATTTGAAGGTTTGTTAGACGCAGATGTTGTATACAAGTGGTTGAATCTAGGGTAATTTTCTATGCATAACTTTTTGAATAGAGAAAAGATTACTTTTGCGCTCCTCAAAGTCGTTCCCCGTGTCAAATATTGGTGGGAAACTTTCTGTGAGCAAAAGGAAATAGAGGAACACCCATTATTTACAGTCATGACCACCTGGGAATCCTTTAGGGATGTTATTAAGGAACAATACTACCTTGTCGGAAGTTATGATGACTTGTATACCAAATGGACCATTCTACGGCAAGAAAGAGACCAAACAATGCCCGATTTCACAAATATCTTCCATACCTTGTGCACTAAGTTGTGTATCAAATATTCAGAGTGACATTTGGTGCTCAAGTATCACGGTTATCTGCATAGATACATCCATACCAAAATGGAATTTCTATACATCTCATCCTTGGGCGCGACCTACTGATATGCCATCAAAATCGAGTAGAAGCTCAAACAAAAGATGCGGCAATTTGGGCCTGGGAACCCCTCACATCAAAATCCAAAAAAGGGCAGCCCCAACCCATAGAAAAAAGGATAGAGAAAATATGGAAAGTATCAGGATAGCTAGTCCAAGCCGTAAGAAAAGAAGGACACTAGAAATACAAAGAAAGATACCGGGAAGTGGTGTGAATTCCATAAGATCCCTTGGCATAAAACTATTGACCACCACTCAAAGCAGTCACTGGTGGCCAAAGTAAAATACTTTGAATCAGATTTGGGTTCTGACTCTAATCCAAAAATAGAAAGGGGAAGATGAATCATTGATGCGGAACCCAGTGCCACCATTTCTACCACCAAGCTCCAGCCTGGTGAACCAGACGAGCTAGAACAAGGAGAGCGCCTCTTCCATTCATAGATGTGGGTAAAAGGCACCCCATTACACTTCTTCGTTGATAGAAGTAGCCAGAAGAACCTCATCTCAGAAGAGGTCGTCAAGCGAATAGCCCTGCCGACAACACCACACCCACAACCCTACACCATTGGATGGCTCCACCAAGGAAGCAATCTTTTCGTCAACCTATAATGTCGATTGTTGTACGACATCAAACCCTTCAAAGACTAGGTGTTGTGTGATGTTTCTCCTCTCGAAGTTTGTGATGTTATTTTGGGCCAACCTTATTTATGGAAACATCATGCTATGTATGAATCTAGGACTCGTAGTGTTATTATTAACTTGAACAGGAAATTGTACAGGATACCCGAGGCAGTCCCACCTAGTGTTATTTCCTTGATCTTTGCTAAGCAATGCAGGAAGGTCATCTCTTAGATGGGAAAGTTTATCTTCTTCGTGATTCACTCTCAGAATAAGCAAAATATCACAGACACATCTAGGGTCTCTGTAGCCGACCTCTCCACACAATAGAAGTAAGTAGATAAGGTCATGGGAGAATACTCAGATATCTTCTCCTCACTTATCGCGGTACCTCTGCATTACCAGTTCAAGCACCCCATCGATCTGACCCCCGATGCACCACTGCCCAATGGGCCAGTCTATCGCTTCTCTCTTCTAGATAATGAGTATATCAAGTGATAGATCTAATAACTACTCCACAAGGGGCACATATGTCCCATCTCATCACCTTGTGGGAGCCCAATCGTGTTGGTACAGAAGAAAGATAGAACTTGGTGACTCTGCATTGATTACCGATCTCTGAATAAAATCACAGTTAGAAACCGATACCTGATTCCACGAATCGACGACCTCCTTGATCAACTCACGAGGGCCAAATACTTCAGTAAGATTGATCTAAAGTATGTCTATGACCAATTCCCGATAGAACAGACAGATGTATGGAGGACCACCTTCAAGTCAAAGGAAGGCCTTTTTGAATGGTTGTTCATGCCCTTTGGTTTGAAAAATGCTCCAACCAATTTCATGAGGATGATGGATGTTATCCTGGGACCATTCACCAATACTTTTGTAGTGGTGTATCTGGATGACATTCTCATTTACAGCAAGACTTGGGTCGAACACTTGCAGCATATTCAACAGGTTTTGTGCACCCTGAGGCAGCACAAGCTATACGCCAACTTGGAAAAATGCTCCTTCGTCATGGACAAGGTCCATTACCTAGGATACATCATTGATCAGAATGGCATACATGTGGATCCAACTAAGATCCAAGTCATCTGTGACTGGCCAGCCCCAACCAAACTCACTGAGCTTCGGAGCTTCTTGGGCCTTGCCAATTTCCACCACAGGTTCGTATTGGGATTCTCCCTTATTGCATGGGCCCTCATCCAAATAACTAGGGGTGGTGGTAAGGAGAAATTTGTGTGGGGTCAGTCCCAACAACAAGCATTCAATGATTCGAAGTAGCGCTTGTGCTCAGCCCTAGTACATTCACTACCAGACCCACAACAGCCCTTTGATATTGAGATAGATGCTTTAGACTATATTGTGGTTGTCGTTCTCACTCAGCACGGCCACCCCATGGCCTATCATAGTGAGACACTATTAGACATTGTCCGCAAGTACCCTACTTACGACAAATAAATGTACTCCATTGTGCAAGTCTTCCGCCAATGGAGACATTACATTCTTGGGAAGGAGAAAGTCATCCACACTGATCATAAGCCACTGTAGTTCATGCATACACAAGGAAAATTGTAGAATGACCACCATCAGAAGTGGTCCACATACTTGTAGCAATTCCACCTCAACATCAAGTATAAAACAAGAAGCACCAATCGTGTCACGGATTGCCTCAGTAGACCGCCAGTCATGACACTCACCACGATGCTAGAATCTTGCATCCATGAGACCTCTGGATGGCCCCAAATCTATGAGACAAACTCAGACTTTTCCACCACCTACCAAATGTTGGGTACAAATGTAGTTGTTGACAATTTCCATCTTTAAGATGGGTTATTGTGTCATCTAGGCCATATCTATGTGCCATCAAGAGAGTGAGTGAAGCTGATCTGGGAATCCCACTACAGTCAAGTGGTAGGACACTTTGGCATTGAAAATACAGTGGATATGTGAAAGAAACATTTCTACTAGTTGAAACTTCGAAAGGAGGTCAGCAAGTATATCAGGTCCTGCACTGCCTCCGTTATTTCTGAATCGACCACTAAGAAATAGGGCCTCTACAACCCTCCTCCTAATCCTGATAGGACATGGGAATCCATATCAATGGACTACATGTCGAGCCTCATGTTCACCAAGCGGGGAAATGACTATTTTTTTGTGGTTGTTGATCTCTTTTCTAAGATGGTGATTTTGGTTTCCTACAAGAAGAACATCACAATAAATGCCATTGCCAAGCTCTTCTTTGAACAAGTCTGGGTACATTTTGGAATCCCACAAACCATTTTCTCATATCAGGACATTTGATTTATCATCACATTTTGGTCGAGCCTCTGGTCACTGTTGGACACCAAGCTCACCAAATCCACGGCCTTCCACCTCGTACAGATGGTCAAACCGAGGTCGTAAATCGAATGATTGTGCATATCTTTTGCATGTATAATTCAAATCACCCTCACACATGGGATGAGATCCTTCCCTATGTCCATCATATCTACAACTGATCCATGCATAGCTCAATCGGCCACAGCCCCTTTCAGGTGGGGTTGGGATTCCAGCCATTGTGTCCCATAGATGTTGCACTTCCCCTTGCGGTCACCTCGACCGAATCATATCCTACTCCAACTAAAGCTGACAAAGCCACCCGGTTCATTGAGTGGATCTAGCACATCCACCAATAGGTTTAGGATATCCTACAGAAGTCCAATGATAAGTAAAAGCAGGGCCATGATCAACATCGAGTGCCACATAAGTTTTATGTGGGCGACAAAGTTTGGTTGCAATTGCAAAAGGAACGCCTTACAAGACCCCATCAGAAGATTTTCCCACTCCATTATGGCCCTTACACCATCACCAAGGCCATGGGGGATAATTATTTTGAGCTCAACATTCCTCCTTTCCTTGGCCTACACCCATTGTTCAACGTGGATCTCCTTCGCCCTTATTTCCCACCATTATTGGACACCTCAGAAGTAGCAGAACAATTGACACTAATAGATATCAACCCCGATTGCATACAATAGGAATCCAATGATCATATTGTGGACACACATATCAAGGGCACTCGATAACAAAGGATCCATCTTTATCGAGTCGTCAAAGGAGGGCAACTCCTACACCAAGGTAAGTGGCTCACCCAGGGCCAAATTCAACAAAACATTCCTCATCTGATGGGGAAAATCAACGCAATGGATATCATTTCCTCCTAAGGAGGAAGGATTGATCTAGGTGGATATCAGTGGCCACCCACCTTTTCCAACTGGCTCAAAACAATTTTCTGGCAATTTTGGTAATTTACTATTTTTAGCAGTTTTTCAGTTCTGGAGCCATTTTGAGGCCCTAAACGATGTTTTTTGGGAAAAGGGGGAGCCATATGTAAATTCCCTTGATATTTCCCCCAAAATTAATCTCCTTAGCGACACCTTTCCAATGGGCTATCATACTCCTAAAATAGATATCGTATGGAAAAGTTACAACCCCGGGAAGTTGATGTACTAACTTACCCAAACGGGGCCCACATGACTTTTGGAGCTTCATCTCCTAGGGTTAGGTTTTTGGATGTCTAGGGTTTTCAGCATTCCTCTTTATTGTTAAAAATTCCTTCATAGCCTCATTGTAATCATATTCTTACGAATGAGCGCAACTGTCACATCTCTTCTCAGAGATAAGCCGCCACCATTCCAGCAAGCTTGTTTTCGCTGCATTTTACAGTTTCAACGTATTTCCTTATTGAATAGAAAACCATTTTTATTGTATCTCTGTTATTTTTTGTTAAGCACCTATTAATAATATGTATTCATTTTGTTCTGCTCTTAAAATCCAGATCAGCCTCATAGTTGATTTCTCCTTTTTGGATGGTTTGTGATGACAATTGTTTTTACAGGTCCTTGTCTTCTAAGTTTTCTTGGCATTTTTGTGATGGGGCTATAATTAAATTTTTCTTCTTCATTCAGCACAATAAAACATGATATCGACACCATTTGTGGCTATGTACATACACTACTTATTTATCATATCATTGTAGACAATGTTTTATGTTTACCTTTTGATAACCTGAGCTCGGTCTTATCTCAGATTATTGAGCAACAAATACATGGTCTCCATGTATTCTACACAATGTGATTTTCTTTTTACTCTATTGAAATAAAAATTATGCTTTTTTATGAGGAAAAAAAAATTTCCATGCAAGGAGAAACAATGTTCCATTTGAGTGATCCATCCCGTGAGATCTGAGTCATCAAATTTATTCACCTCAACTTTGGGAAGATGCAATTCATGATGAAGAGGGTTTAAATGGAAGTCCCTGGAATGGGAGGAGTCAGTGCCTTCTTGGTGTGAAGGTTGGTAAGAGGAATTATGATTGTCGAGTAGCATAATAATAGTTGTCAATTATTTTACAGTGGCATGGAGAGTTTCTAGGTTAGTGAGTTGGGAAATTATGTTGTCTAGTTAGAGTTGAGAATTTAGTCGATCAAGTTTGAAATTAATTTCATTGATGTTGGTCTTGGTTTGCTCATGGGCTCTATCCAAGGAAAAGATGTGGCTATCAAAGTCTTGGTTGTAAGTGTGTACCATTGGGAACATAAATGGATAATAATTGGGTTGGTGGGTCTGCAAAGAAAGGGGTTATGGGTGAGGGGTACCATTATTATCAATGTGAAGAGAGGAATTCAAAGGAATAGGTCTCAAATAAGGGTATTGGGGAGGGTGGGAGGCTCCAAAAAACAAAATTCTTACAAGTGATGGGTACCACTATAACATATTACATGTAATATGTTATAACATATTACAATTGGATAAATTGTAATATGTTATATGATGTTATATGAGGGGGGGTTATATATATATTATCTATTAATTCCCCTCCCCCTCTTATATGAGGGTGGGGGGAGGAATTAATAAAGAAAATATATTATATATTTTCTCTATTAATGCCCCCCACCCTCATATATATATAGGGTGGGGGGACATTAATAGAGAAAATATATTATATATTCTCTTTATTAATGCCCCCCACCCTCATATATAATATATATATATATATATAACATTTTGATCAATGCAAAGAGAGGAATTTAGTGGGAGAGGTCCCAAAGAAGGGTGTTGATGGTAAAATTATTAAAAAAAAAATTAACTCTTGGAGAGTTATAATCCAATCTGAATAATAGTGCAATGACCAAATGCTCAATTTTTTAATAGTTAAGATTGTGTAGTAATTTTTCAAATTGGATGCAGGAGGCAGGGTTGTGCTATAGAATTCCCCCTCTATGTTTGTTATGTTTTATTTTAGAAGAAAGGGTTATGGTTTTTAAGGGTTCCTATGGACAAGGGTTTTCCCTGTGCTATATCTCTCAGATATACTAGCACAGTCCAACAATAGTACTCGACCCAATAGCTCAGGGCACCAACTAAGAAAGCTCGATCGTACCCTTAATCGTACTTCCCTATTACCTAGGTAAGCGAGAGTAGTCTTCCTAAGTATTTTTCTTGGTGCCACTATAACAGTCAAGTAGTCAATAAAATGATGTATAGTTTTTTTTAGGAGACCTATGAAACTCCCTATATACCCAAGGGTACGTGGGAGTGAATGGTCATATACATGTTGATGCAGGAGCATCACCAACAGCAAGCGAGCCTGGGACAAACACCATTGCATATTTTGGCACATGTTAAAATTGTTTGCACTATTTTGAAAGTTTGGATGTGCAGACTTTAATGTAATAGTTAAGAAGGGCGTACTTCCATATTGTAAACATATCTTGAGTGATTCACTCTCATCTGTAAGGTGTAGAGGAATTTATGCATAGTTAATGAAAGTAGGTAGATTTAAATTCTAGATTAGACAGTTTTAGGAGCTAGAGGGAAAGTCGACTATAGACACCCTCATCTTGTATCATTGTAATATTATCAAGAAGATCATAGAGCATAGAGAAGAGCTTTAGAAGAGAATTGTGTAGAAGAATCCATGTATAGAAGTTCTAAAATTAATATATGAAACTTTGATTCAGACTCATGGGGCTCTGATGTTTTCTGTGTATACATGTTGAATACTATGTGTATGGTTGTTTT
The DNA here is from genome assembly GCA_032191745.1 of Picea mariana. Taxonomy (NCBI): domain Eukaryota; kingdom Viridiplantae; phylum Streptophyta; class Pinopsida; order Pinales; family Pinaceae; genus Picea; species Picea mariana. The sequence continues at coordinate 381,185 of JASDQU010102736.1, read as the reverse complement.
ACTCTTTCTATTGTACATTTGTTGTTATGTTGTATATGTATGATTTCTTGTTTAAAGTTTGAAGTCTGAGAGAGTAAGGAAATGAGTTTCAATTGTTTCTCTTCTTGAGTCAGAGTTCCTGCAAGGAGTGCAGTGAAGCGTCCACAAAGAGTGCGTTGGCGAGTTCAGAGTTCATCTCTAGAAGCTCAGGAGGGATACCATTGTTCTCATTTCAACTAAAGTGCAAGACAAGAACAGAATCCATGCAAGGTGTGTGCAAGCTGGTCGAGACCTTAGAACACATAGACTAAGGTTGAGAGATTGAAGGATTGTTGTTGCAGAGTTGCACAGAGTCAAGAGATTTAAATATTTAGGAATATTTGAAGAAGTGTCGCAAGGAGTGCGTGTAGAAGTCTTTTAGGAGATTTGAGTTTGCGAAAGGAAGCTCAGGAGGGTCATCATTTCAAAGTGTCGAAGAGTAGGAGAGGATTTTTGGGCATCATGCAGAGGCCAAGTCAAAGTGAAGAGGATCGTTGAGGTGACTCAGAGAAGAAGTTCTTGAAGAAGGAATTTGGACGGTCGAGGTTCTCCAAGGAGAATTCCCGAAATAGTGAGAACCATAGAATATATATGAGTTGCAAGGCAGATAAGGGGCACTGATATTGACTTATTGGGACGTCAGATCATTTCGGCATTTCGGGGTTCAAAATTCTGAAGTGCAAGCCAAAATCCTTGGCTGACCAAACCCTCGAAATGCGAAAAGGAGATTTTCGTGTGGAAGTAAGGAGAAGCAAGTTTAAATTTTCGGGACTTCAGATTTCGGGGTTTCAAAAGTCTCGAGGGAAGGATATTGGGACTCAATAGGGGAGAAAACCCTAAATCAGAAGTCGCAACAAAGGATTATCGGCATTTCGGAAATCAGGATTTTGACATTCCCATTGACATGGGTCTACACTCCACATTGAAAGAGGAGGTGACATGTGGAAGGATAGGAGACTTCTTGTCGATGTTCGTGAAAGAACCAAGGAGAAGCACCATTTTAGCATTTCGGGACTTTGGGGACCGTAAGATGGAAGTGACAGAGTATTTGATCCTTAGCATATCGAACTCCCAGTATGCGAAAGTTCGAAAGGATTTCAGGAGACGTAATTTCAGCATTTCGGGGTTCGGGGTTTTGAGAGCCCTGAGAACATAGTGGAAGTGATTTTCGGTGGTTGAAATCCTGAAACCACGAAGAGGAAGGGAAGACCAGAACACTTGTATTTCAGTAAATCGGAAGTCATAATTTTTGGACTCCAAGGGTTGAGAGTAGAGTTGCATGTCATCGCAACTCCCAAATTCGCGAAAGCCAAAAAGCCGAAATTGACATCAGGAAAAGGCAAGTATTAGTATTTCAGGGTTTGGAGGTCGAAGAGATAAGATGCTCGACCACGGGATTCATGAAATCGTGAAATCCGGTATCCCTAAATAAAAGAGAGGTTTCCTCAAGGTTTGTTGTGGGTGTTGATTTCCAAAAAGGGAAATAAAAGAGCCAATAGAGCTCTCAGGGGCCGACAAGAAAAGATCTTGTGCGGATCCCAACCTGTGGGTCTGGGGGAGGGGTTTGCATCAGTTTTTATATCAAAGCCCTTCTCTATTTGTATATTGCAGATAGAGGGTGTGAGAAGGATTTACAACCATGTCGCCAAGAAGAAGAGACAGGCAAACGCCCAATCCGCTAGAGGAAAGGGAAATGCCAAGAAGAAGGGGCAAGCAATTACCTGATATGCTAGGGGCAAGAGAGATGCATGAACTATGTGCCAAGATTGATGCCATGGAGATAGAACAGAGGCACACAATTGATGCTAGAGATATCAATGAGTCTGAAAGTGAAAATGAAGCTAGAAATGAAGAAGTTGCAGTCGAAGATGCAATAGAAGAATGCCTATTCAGGGCTATTGCAAGGATAGGTGCTAGAGAAAAAATGGACCTTCCAGTATATGAAGGAAACCTGGATGTTGAAGATATTCTAGACTGGATTATAGCTCTGGATAAGTATTTTGACTATGAATATGTCAAGGAAGACAAGAAGGTCAAACATGTTATCACAAGACTTAAAGGACATGCAGCATTATGGTGGAATGAACTGCAGGCTGACAGACGATGCAAAGGCAAGAAAAAAATCAAGAGTTGGGATAGAATGGTTGCGAATATGAAGGCAAAATTCATTCCCAAGGATTACCAAATCACTCTGTTTCGGAGGATGCATAATTTGAGACAGAAGCTGATGTCAGTGAAAGAGTACACTAAAGAATTCTATAAGCTAAACATCAGGGCAGGACATCGCAAAAGTGATGATGAAAAGGTTGCCAGATATATGAATGGCCTGAGATATGACATCCAAGATGAGATGAGCATGATGACCATCCAAATGGTGGAAGATGCTTATGAGATGGCTCTGAAGGCTGAAGAGAAGCTGAGCTGAAAGCAAAGTCAAAGAGGGCGAGGCAAAATTCAAGCCAGAGGCAAAACAATTGTCCAAGATAGGAATCAAAAACCTAAGGAAGAGTGGAATAAAACTCAAACTCAAACTGAGAGAGGTGGAAGCTCACAGAGAGGACAGTATTCAGACAGAAATACTTTTCCTCAAACCAGAGGAAGAGGAAGAGGCAGAGGTAGCGAAATAAAATGCTTTACCTACGGGAAGAATGGGCATAAGTCATATGAATGTCCAGATAAGAAGAAAGAAGGAGGTGAAAATCACATTGTCGAAGCACAAATATGGAATGTTGAGGTAGAAGATGCTGAAGGTGGAAGATCACTAATGATGAGGAAATTTCTCTTAACGCCAGAGAAGGAGGTAGAAAATCCAGTCCAAAGGAACAGACTTTTTTGGACTGCTTGCAAGACCAAAGATAGGGTATGCAAGGTCATCATGGACAGTGGTAGCACAGATAATCTCGTTTCTACAGATATGGTGGAAAAGATGGAGCTAGAGACTATTGAACATCCAAGCCCATACAGAGTTTCATGGCTACAAAAAGGGCATCAGGTAAATGTCACTAAACAATGTTTAGTTGAAATTAAAATAGGAGGGTATAAGGATGAAATACTATGTGATGGAATTCCCATGGATGTTTGTCATCTATTGCTGGGTAGACTGTGGAAATATGACAGGAATGTGATTCATGATGGGAGAAAGAACACATACACCCTGGAGAAGAATGGAAGAACTCACATGTTGTTACCAATTAAGGATAAAGAAGTGACAACAAAGGTAAGCAACATTGTACTTCTCATGAGTGGGAAGGAACTTCTTAAAGAGATTAAGAAGAAGGAATAAACACAATTCATCGTGGTGAGGAAACCTTGGATTGTTTTAACCAGTACAAGGGTGGATGATTTACCAAAAGAAATCCAGAAGTTGCTGGAGGATTTTTTTGATATAGTCGTGGAAGAACTACCTTGTTCATTGTCACCGATTAGAAGTGTGAGTCATCATATTGATCTCATACCTGGAGCTAGTKTACCAAACAAAGCAGTGTACAAATTGAMATCGTGGGAGAATGAAGAGGTCAAGAGACAGGTCTAGGATTTAATGGACAAAGGATTGGTTAGAGAAAGCTTGAGTCCATGTGTTGTTCCAACAGTGCTCAGTCCAACCAAAGATGGAGGCTGGAGGATGTGTACAGACTCAAGGGMAATTAACAAGATTACCATCAAGTATAGATTTCCATTGCCAAGGATGGATGACTTGATGGATTGTTTGAGTGGAGCCAAAAAAATTTCAAAGATTGATTTGAAAAATGGTTATCATCAAATTTGTATGAGAGAAGGTGATGAATGGAAGACATCATTCAAGACAAATGAAGGGTTGTATGAATGGTTTGTTATGCCATTTGGCTTAACAAATGCGCCTAGTACTTTCATGAGGTTAATGAATGAAGTCTTGAAGGAGTTCATTGGAAAGTTCGTCATTGTATCTCTTGACGATATATTGATTTTCAATAGAACGGAAACAGAGCACTTGAAGCATTTGGCTACAGTGATGAAAATATTACAGTAAGAGAAGTTGTTAATAATTATGAAGAAATCATCATTCATGAGGACATAGCTCATTTATTTGGGATTTGTTATTTCGGCAGATAAGTTGAAAATGGATCCAGATAAAGTGGAGGTGATTAATAATTGGCTATCCCCAAAGAGTATCTTTGAAGTTTGAAGCTTTCATGGGTTGGCTAGTTTCTACAGGAAATTTATCAGAAATTTCAGTGGAATTAGTGCACCGATGATGGACACAGTGAAGAAAAGACATAAATCTTTTCACTAGACAGAAGAAGTAGAGAAAAGTTTCAATTTGTTGAAAAGGAAGATTATTGAACAACCAATTTTGGTGTTGCCATATTTCAGCAAGACATTTTAGGTCAAATGTGACACTAGTGGATTTGCAATTGAAGCGGTCTTGAGCCAAGATGACAGGCCAATCGCATACTTCAGTAAGAAGCTGAATGAAGAAAAAGTGAAGTACTCCAAGTATGATAAGGAATTTTATGCGGTCATACAAGCACTGAAGAAGTAGAGGCACTATTTGGTTCCTAAAGAGTTTGTTTTGTACAGTGATAATCATGCCTTACAATTCGTGACTCAACAGGATAAGTTGAACCAGAAGCATGCAAAATGGGTTGAATATATGCAGAATTTTACTTTTGTAATTAAACATATTTCTGGAACTGCTAACAAAGTTGTTGATGCTTTGAGCAGGAAGAGTTTGCTTATGCAGGAGTTCGGAGTCAAAACATTGGGTTTTGATAATCTCAAGGACATGTACAAAAATGATCCAGATTTCAAAGAGGCATATGAGGCATCTGAGAATTCAATTCTTAGGGACATAAGCCAATGGACTGAATATATGATCCAGGATGGATTATTATTCAAAGGAAGCCAGTTGTGTATTCCAAAATGCTCCATGAGAGAGAATCTACTGAAAGAAAATCACAGTGGAGGATTGGCTGGACATTTCGATCATGATAAAACGTTCTCGAATTTAAATGGCTCATATTTTTGGCCAGAAATGAGGACAGATGTCAAAAGATTCATGGACAGATGTAGAATTTGTCATCACTCAAAGGGAAAAAGACAGAATACAGGGTTGTATCAACCGTTACCCATACTAGAGAGGTCGTGGGATGCAGTAAGCATGGATTTTGTGTTGGGGCTGTCGAGAACGCAAAGAGGGTTTGATTCAATCTTTGTGGTGGTAGACAGATTTTCTAAAATGGCACATTTTATACCATGTCAGAAAACCAGCGATGCAACTCACATTGCGAACCTATTTTTCAAAGAAGTTGTCAGACTTCACGGCTTACCAAGAAGTATAGTTTAAGATCGAGACACCAAGTTCGTATGACATTTCTGGAGGACTTTATGGAATAAGTTGGGGACAAGTTTTTATTTTAGCTCAGCTTACCATCCTCAGACGGATGGATAGACAAAAGTTGTAAACATAAGCTTGGGAGATTTACTAAGGAGCCTAGTGACTGAACACCATAGTCAATGGGATCACATTCTACCATAGGCGGAATTTGCTTATAATGATTCGATCAATAGAAGCACAGGGCAGAGTCCATTTCAGATTGTTTATGGAATGCAACCTAGGGGAGTTTCTGAACTGAAGGATTCAGAACAGGATGAAACTAGAAGTGCTAGTGCAGAAGATTTTGCAGAAGCAATGAAAGAACTTCACAACCAAGTGAAGGAGTGATTGCAAAATTCAAGCCAAGAGTACAAGCGCAGAGCAGATCAACATAGGTGACAACTTCAGTTAGAAGTTGGTGATTTGATTCTTACACACCTAAGAAAGGAAAGGTTCCCAAGGGGAACATATAACAAACTGAAAATGAAAAATATTGGACCATGCAAGATCATAAGGAAATTTGGGACAAATGCATACGAGATTGAATTACCTGATGGGGTTGGAATTTCACCGATATTCAACATCTCAAATTTGTACCCTTACAAAGCTGAAGAAGACAGTGGACAGACAAAGGTTCAGTGGAATAAACAAATGCATGTAGCTGAAAAGCCACATATGGAGAGTATACTTGACAAGAGAGTCAACAAGAGGACCAGGAGAAAAGAGTATTTTGAATACTTAGTCAAGTGGAAGGGACATCCAGTTGAAGATGCCAGCTGGGAGAATGAAGCAGAAATCCATAAGCATGGACAGATAGTGCAAGAGCTCATGAACAGGAGTCCATGAAAATTTTCAACCGAGGGAGTATGATGCAGGAGCATCACCAACAACAAGCGAGTGTGGGACAAACGCCATCGCATTTTTTGGCACAGGTTAAAATTGTTTGCACTATTTTGAAATTTTGGATGCGCAGACTTTAATGTAATAGTTAAGAAGGGTGTACTTCCATATTATAAATATATATTGAGTGATTCGCTCTCATCTGTAAGGTGTAGAGGCATTTATGCATAGTTAATGAAAGTAGGTAGATTTGAATTCTAGATTAGACAGTTTTAGGAGCTAGAGGGAAAGCCGACTATAGACACCCTCATCTTGTATCATTGTAACATTATCAAGAAGATCATAGAGCATAGAGAAGAGCTGTAGCAGAGAGCTATGTAGAAGAATCCATGTATAGAAGTTTTGAAATTAATATATGAAGCTTTGATTCAGACTCATGGGGTTCTGATGTTTTCTGTGTATACATGTTGAATGTTATGCTTATGGTTGTTTTACTCTGTCTGTTGTACATTTGTTGTTATGTTGTATATGTATGATTTCTTATTTAGAGTTTGAAGTCTGAGAGAGTAAGGAAATGATTTTTAATTGTTTCTCTTCTTGATTCAGAGTTCCTGCAAGGAGTGCAGTGAAGCATTTGCAAAGAGTGCATTGACAGGTTCAGAGTTCATCTTTGGAAGCTCAGGAGGGATATCTTTGTTCTCATTTCAATTGAAGTGCAAGACAAGAACAGAAGTCATGCAAGGTGTGCACAGGCTGGTCGAGACCTTAGAACACATAGACTAAGGTTGAGAGATTGAAGGACTATTGTTGCAGAGTTGCACAGAGTCAAGAGATTCAAATATTTCAGAATATTTGAAGAAGTGCCGCAAGGAGTGCGTGTAGAAGTCTTTTAGGAGACTTGAGTTTGTGAAAGGAAGATCAGGAGGGTCATCACTTTCAAAGTGTCGAAGAGTACAAGAGGAGTTTTGGGTATCATGCAGAGGCCAAGTAAAAGTGAAGAGGATCGCTGAGGTGACTCAGAGAAGAGGTTCTTGAAGAAGGAATTTGGATGGTCGAGGTTCTCCAAGGAGAATTTCCGAAATAGCGAGAACCGTAGGATCTACAGGAGTTGCAAGGTAGATAAGGGGCGCTGATCTTGACTTATTGGGATGTCATATCATTTTAGCATTTTGGGGTTCAAAAGTCCGAAGTGCAAGCCAAAATCCTTGGCTGACCAAACCCTCGAAACGCGAAAAGGAGATTTTCGTGTGGAAGTAAGGAGAAGCAAGTTTAAGTTTTTCGGACTTCGGAGTTCGGGGTTTTGAAAGTCTCAAGGGAAGGAGATCATGACTCAGTAGGAGAGAAAACCCAAAATCAGAAGTCATGACAAAGAATTATCGGCATTTCGGAAATCGGGATTTCAGCATTCTCGTTGACACGGGTCTACACTCCACATTGAAAGAGGAGGTGACATGTGGAAGGACAGGAGACTTCTTGTCGAGGTTCATGAAAGCAGCAAGGAGAAGCACCATTTCGGCATTTCAAGACTTCGGGGACCGTAAGACGGAAGTGACAGAGTATTCGATCCTTAGCATATCGATCTCCCGGTACGCGAAAGTTCGAAAGGATTTCAGGAGACGCAATTTCGGCATTTCAGGGTTCAAGGTTTCGAGAGCCCCGAGGACATAGTGGAAGTGTTTTTCGGTGGTTGAAATCCCGAAATCGTGAAGAGGAAGGAAAGACCGGAACACTTGTATTTCGGTAAATCGGAAGTCAGAATTTCGGGACTCCAAGGGTTGAGATTAGAGTTGCATGTCATCGCAACTCCCGAATTCACGAAAGCCAAAAAGCTGAAATTGACATCAGGAAAAGGCAAGTATTAGTATTTCGGGGTTTGGAGGTCGAAGAGATAAGGCGCTCGACCACGGGATTCGCGAAATCGCGAAATCCAGTATCCTGAAATAAAAGAGAGGTTTCCTCAAGGTTTGTTGTGGGTGTTGATTTCCCGAAAGGGAAATAAAAGAGCCAATAGATCTCTCAGAGGCTGAAAAGAAAAGATCTTATGCGGATCCCAACCTGCGGGTCTGGGGGAGGGGTCTACATCACATGTGTTGTCTAATGTGGTACTACTTGAAGGGGTACCAACATGAGTTACATAGGTTTTCAACTAGGAGAAATAGTGTGTTTTGAGTAACTCGTAAAATCGACTGTATTTCTTGCATGTAAACCTCCCCAACCACAATTTTACCCATTGAACGAAAAATCAATGTGCTTTAAAGACGTCAACAGTTCACGTCTCTATCCTAAAAACAAATTGTTTAAAAATTCTAAAGAGGAAAGGGCATTGATACCACTTGTGAGGTACTAGATGTTAATATGCATAGTAAAAACATAATTTTTATAATAATTATCAAGAGAAAGAGCAAAATATAAAGCACAATGATGCAATTGGTTCCATAAATGATACATTTATTATATCTATAGCCAAATTCACTTGCCTCTTCAAGGGGAAAACCTCTAGCAGAGCAGAGCTCAAGTATAAAATGATTCTCAAGACAACTTTTTCATGCCTTCTACTCCTATTTATACTATTTCTATCTTCTTAAGTCTTCTTACATTAGACGTGTTCACATTATTACATAGGCCTTATTTACTAATGTCGACCTTTATTACATATAAAACATATTATTATATTTACTTGAGGGGTTAAGGATGTTAGATCCCCAACATATACAATCTAGGTTAAGTTTACAATTATCTTATATCTTAAAAACCAACATCATAGAATTTCTTTGTAAATTGTATATCCAATTGACTTTGCACTAACTACTCATTATTTTCAAATCAATTATGAAGCTAACTCTAACTACGTAACAACTAAATGTTAATATATATTAACTTGTGTAGTAAATATGTTTATGCATATCTAAATATACTATCAATATTCCCAAAGTAATTTGTAGTATAGAGCAAAAGTCCATATTGGTTGGTCAACTCGCATAAATTCTTGCCTTGTTACCTTTCAATCTATCAAATTATCCATATTTCATGAATATGGACAATATATATGCCTTTAACCATATGTTTCCCGTAAATTTATGTATTGTGTGAATAATATCGATATGTCTTTAACCATATGTTTGTACTCATGTATGAAGCTAAATTAGTAATCATATACTAATAAAAATCTATGTTATTGTAGGAGGAGCTACTACAAACAAACAAACAAAAAAAAAAAAAAAATATCGAGAACACCAATTGTTATGTGTTTTAACCCTAGAACTCCAACTACCACAAATGCCAAATGCAAAAGGCTTCGGGGAAATACATACATTTAAGATTCAAGAAGTTATCCCTACCTCTGGTATAGAAATCGATTAATATCACATGTCACAAGAATACGGATAGGCAATATTTTATTTGAAAAATATTTTTCGATCCAACATTTAAAAGCAATCTTGTCATTGGGGAAAATAATGTCACAAGCATGGATGGAATATCATGCTTGGGATGAATTACATTACATGAATGATTCAAGAGCTAGGTGTAATGACCTATGTTCTTGAATTAATATTGTTTGTTAGACAATTAATTGCATTCAATTTTTGATCAATGAATTATGGATATGTTAATTATTTGTATTCATTTTTTTATCAATGGATTATAGATATGTATAGACAATGTATTTATTAGAAAAGTATTTTTCAATCTAAGATTTGAAAGTAACTTTGTCATCAATGAAAATAATATCAGAAGTAAGGATGGAATATCATGCCATGGATGAATTAATTAATGTGGTTGAATTATTTAAGAATCAAGTGCAAGGATTTATGTCCCTGAATTACATTAGATGAATGATTCAAGAGCTAGGTGCAACGACCTATGTTCTTGAATTAATATTATTTGTTAGGCAATTAATTTCATTCAATTTTTGTTTATCAATGGATTATGGATATGTATAGGAAATGCATTTATTGGAGAAGTATTTTTCAATCCAACAATTGAAAGTAACCTCGTCATCAAGGAAAATAATATCAAAAGTAGGGATGGAATATTATGCCATGGATGAATTAATTAATGTAGTTGAATGATTTAAGAAATAGGTGCAAGGACCTATGTCCATGAATTAATATGATTTGTTAGACAACTAATTGCATTCAATTTTTTATTAATGGTTTAATTTTAATTTTTTATTTTTAAATCATTTTTTCCAATTTAATAAATAGATAAATAATATTGTCATCGTTTTTCTCTAGACTAATAAAAAAATCAAATTAGGCACTAGTAAAATTATTTTTTAAATAAAAAACAAAGGATCCAATTTAGTTGTTGTTTTACATTCACAATCGTTGTAAATCCATTATAGTCATGGTTGCAAATCCATCTTATCATTCATGAATAAAGGACGTGGAAAAGATTAGTTATGATGGGGAATTACATGCTATGCAGAGAAGGAATAATCCCTTAATTCTTCTCTTGCTATTTACTTTATATTTTTTAAGAATAAGAAAGTTGTTATATTTAGGCATGGGAACACTGAGAATGCAATGGAATAAAATCATTGGAATGAATATGCACTAATGAGCATATGGAGAGGTAATGCATAGGGTATATAGATATGCTTGAACATATGTGATATTACAAATGGGTTAAGAGTAGTGTTATGTTACATATGCTTAGTGTAGGGCATGATGATTAAATATGATTTATGTGATTGTGTAATCAAAATTGGTGATGTCATGGTTGAAGATGTTTATGTAGTTGTTGCATATGAAAATCAACCTTGTGAAGAAATGATAAGGATAAGGAAGTTCTCATCAAGGGTTGGTGAAAAGATGATGTAAGGCTTTACAAAATACAAGTTGATTGGTAACATCATAGATGTTGATGACATCCATGCATGTATGAAGTTAGTTATACTTATATTGCATATGTGCTAGAAAGAATTCATGAAAGGATTCCTTCAATCATATATTTATATCATAAGTTGCTATGTTATGTGGTTGAATGCATTGTGTGAATGATACCGAGGTGGAATATGGTAAAGACAAGAAACCTTAGACATATAATATTTTTCAAGTCTTTTAAATGCATTTGTATGAGATAAAATGTTATATCATGTTGTGATGATTATGAGATAATAACCAAGGGGAGTCAAGACTTAAATGATCTTGTTGTGAGGGTGAATTCCATGTGAAATAGCCATGTGTGAGTCTATAGTGTTATTGTATATGAAATTTTATTGCACCGCACAAGTGTCCAATGGTCTCCTTGCTTATGTCAGTGTCTTGGACTATAACTTTCTTGCCAATACTAAAGAAAACTAAGAGGGTGTAGCCTTGGTGTTGTATAGGCACTGAGGCATTATATAAACGTTACAGTGCATCATGGTGCAATGCATGACATCAAAATATGGTATTTATGAATTAATGCAAGAATGCATTGAGTGGATGTGCATAAATAGATTGTGGAAATCTTGTGGTTGTGCATACATATGTGATGGCCAATATAGTTGATTGCATTGTGTGAATGAATTTTTATGCGATATATCATTACAATTTATATAATAATAGTTGAAATGATTGAATTATTGGTAGTTATAATTATGAGGTCATTTCCTAGTGTTGTTGTGGATGTTTCAATGAAATGATCAAATGCATGGGTAATCATGTTTTGTTTGACTACATGAAAGTTGTGTTGGGAGAAAAAAGTTACCAAAGATATGTCTTGGATATGGTAGTGAAAGTAAGCCATAATGAAGACATGGATTATCACTTGCTTAATTGAAAGCTAAGTATATGTGGAACTTCTTATATTATTCAAAATATGTTTTTTGTAACAATTATTTTTAAAATTGGCAGAAAGATAGAAAGATGACTTATAATACTTGTATATTTATGTTTATGACACATGTGGATGGTGAATCCACCTAGTAAGCTAAAATGATGGCTATTGTAAGTTGAAATCCTAAGAAGAAGGCCACTGTGATGACACTAGAACCCTAGGACTTCCTTAAGTTATTTGATTGAGTAGAGGTCGCTAGTGGGATACCTAGCAATAAAATTCTATTAGTTGGCACTATTTTTGCATGTGAAATCCTTGGAAATATGGATTTACCAAGGGTTTATTTATCAAAGAAGGGTATGTCTAAGCCTGAAAGGGTGAGTGTGGAAAAGAAGAGGTAAATTAGATAAATTTTCTATGAGATATTCATGTGACATG
>JASDQU010102736.1:275932-326164 GCA_032191745.1 Picea mariana | reverse complement strand
GTTAGAAACCTGAGAGAATGAGTTTCAATTGTTTCTCTGCTTAGGCCAGGAGATTCCTGCATCGAGTGCAGTTGAATACCTCCGCATAGAGTGCGTCGAGGAGGCTAAGTAGTTGAACTTTTGCTCTCACTTTGTTCAGAGTTGGGTTGAGTTGTTCAAGACCTTGCAGGTGAGTGCGGGTTGGAGGTATATTTCTCAGTAGCAAGTCTGAGAAGGGAAGGTCGGGTTGTTGCGGGCGTGTATGCATAGTACTCGGAAGAACTTCAGCACTTGGAGAGTGGTTGAAGATTGAAGAGTGAGCAAAGTGCATGAAAGTTTCCTGAAGGAATCAGAGGAACAAAGCTCAGGAGAGGCAGTGCCTTTGTCTTCAGTTGCATTGGACGAAGGTGGCGAAACTGAGGATTCTCTAGTGGAAGAGAATCGACAACTCGGATTCGTCGTGAAGACTCGCGAAGTCCCGTGGATCGTTGGATCTGGGAGAAGGAGCGAGGAGGTTAACCCTCAAGCGGCGAAAGAACCCTTGGCCATCGCATATCGTCAAATCAGGGTTGGTGAGTGCAAGAAGTACGTGCACATCGAAATCGCGAAGTGCGATTTCCCGACTCGATCGGGGCCGTCGATTTGAGCACAGACAGGTGGCACAAATCTTGCGTATCGGGGTTTCATCATTCGGGGTTTCCAGCAGCAAGGGAATTTTGCATTGTGGGTTCGCGATCCGCGAAACCCCGAGGTAGATGTGTCAGCGTGGGACCCAGAGGCATAGTCAGATACAGGTGGCATTGTAGCGAGGGCTCGGCACCGCGGCAGTCGGGGTTTGGAGAGTCAAGAGGTTGGAATCGTCAGTGGCGATATCCCGATAGGTAAAATCCCGATACCCGAGTGTTGACCATTGACCATCGGAAATTGGGGATCGACGTTTAAACAGGTAAGGAACGTTGTTGTGAGTCTCGCGATATCGCGAGGTCCGACCTCTCGATTTGCGAGAGGGAGGATTGCCGAGGAGTATTCTGTGGGTGACGAAAACTCTCAAGAGGAGTTGGAAGAGTGTTGACTCTTCGGGCCAAAGAGGAAGAAGGTCCTGGTGGGAGTGACCGTGCCAGTGAGGGCAGGTTGCGCCAAGCACGATGACTTTAAACAAGTCGAGATGACTTCGGGGGGAAAACAAATGGTAGGACCTAGCGTCGATAATTGTATAGTAGACTTGGGAGTGTGTACTACCTGGTTGAAGGTATACGTCACTACTCTCGGGGCATATGACCTAATCATTGGAATGGATTGGTTAGCAGTTCATCGAGCTTTGGTAGATTGTTTCAGTGTCGACGATGAAGGAAGACCAGTAGAGATCCAAGGTGTACAGAGAAATGTGTTGTTATGCTTTATATCAACTATGAAGGTTAAGCGATGCTTGAGGCAAGGGTGTCGACTTTATGTAGTGGAAGCAGTGAATGAAAGGAAGGGACCCTCATTGGATCAGTACCCGGTATTGTCAGAATTTAAAGATGTTTTTCCAAACGAGTTACCAGGGTTACCTCCTGAGAGGGAGCTTGATTTTACTATTGATCTAAAACTTGGTGTAGAACCAATCTCCAAGACTCTGTATCGGATGACAGCGCCGAAACTTTGTGAATTGCAAATGCAGTTGAAAGAGTTACTGGACTTAGGGCTAATAAGGCCCAGTGTCTCACCTTGGGGCGCACCAGTAATTATTGTAAAGAAGAAGGATGGATCCTTATGACTGTGTATAGACTACAGGGACTTGAACCGTGCTACAGTGAAAAATAGGTTCCCAATGTTGCGAATAGATGACCTTTTCGATTAGATGAAAGGAGCAGGAGTATTCTCAAAGATTGATTTGCGATCAGGGTATAATCAGTTAAGGATTAAGGAAGGTGATATTCCAAAAACTGCCTTTCGAACTCGGTTTGGACATTACGAGTTTGTTGTAGTACCTTCGGATTGACCAATGCACCAACAGTATTCATGAGCCTCATGAATGGCGTATTCCAGAAGTACTTAGACCGCTTTATACAAGTCTTTCTAGATGACATTCTCATCTATTCCAAGAATGAAAGAGAACATGAGGAACACTTGCGAGTAGTGTTGTCATGCCTTAGAGAGAACAAATTATATGGGAAGTTGTCAAAGTGTTCCTTCTTCCAGAAAGAGATCCACTATTTAGGTCATATCATTTTCGGCGAAGGAATCTCTGTGGACCTAGAAAAGGTAAAGGCCATTATGGAGTGGCCAGTGCGGAAACATGCCCATGAGGTAAGAAGCTTCATGGGGCTAGTAGGTTATTACCGAATATTTGTGGAAGGATTCTCAAAAATAGCGAAACCCATCACCACCTTGCAACGCAAGGGGGTCAGGTATGAATGGATGGAAGAGTGTGATAGTGCATTCATTGAGCTTAAGAGGTTACTAACTAGTGCGCCAATTCTACGAGTGCCAGATATGGAAAAGGACTTCACAATCTGCACGGATGCCTCAAAGCAAGGGTTGGGGGCCGTGCTAATGCAGGATGGAGGAGTGATAGCTTATGCATCAAGGAAGTTGAAGAAACAAGAAGATTTATACACGACTCATGATTTAGAGTTGGCAACTGTAATGCTAGCTCTGAAAATTTGGAGGCACTATCTTGTAGGGTGAAACTTTGAGCCCAAAACGGACCATCAAAGTTTAAAACATCTCTTCACTCAAAGATATTTGAATGCCAGGCAAAGGTGATGGAGTGAGTTTATGAGTGAGTACGATTTTGGTATTTCATACATAAAGGGAAAGGAAAATGTGGTCGCAGATGCCTTGAGTAGGAGACCATGTATCTTCTCCTTGGTAACCTTAAAGGTCAATCTGAGGGAACACGTGTTGACACAAATCCCAGGAGACAGTTGGTATTTAAAGGTTACTTCAAACCTCCAGAGTGGGAGGCAGTTAGATCCAAAGTATGAAGGATATAGTCTGGAAACAGATAGACTGTTAAGATATCGATGAAGGATGTACATCCCTAAGAATGGGGATATTTGAAGCATCATACTAAAGGAAGCCCATAGAGCACTTTATTGTGCGCATCCGGGTGTGAAGAAGATGTACGCAGATATGAGGAAGCTCTTCTTATGGGTAGGCATGAATCGCAATGTAGTCCATTTCGTCGCCAAAGGCCTAGAGTGTCAACAAGTGAAAGCCAACCACCATCACCCGACAGGCCTCCTACAACCACATGATGTTCCTATGTCCAAATGGGAAGTCATTTCTATGGATTTTGTTGTGGGGTTGCCGCTCACATCCCATAGACACAATGCCATTCTTGTGATAGTGGATAAGTTAACCAAGAGTGCTCATTTTATTCCGGTTAGAGACACTTACGATGTCACTGATGTGGCACGTGTGTTTGTAAGTGAAGTTATCCATTTGCATGGGATACCTAAGAAGATCATTTTAGATAGGGACTCCAGATTCACTTCTAGGTTTTGGACAAGTTTACAGTCAGCATTGGGGACTCAGTTGAACTTAAGCACAACTTATCATCCTGAAACAGATGGGAAAACTAAGAGAGTAAATCAAGTCATGGAAGACATGCTTAGGATGTATGTAATGGATAATCAAACTCAGAGGGATAAGTACCTACCTTTGGTATAGTTTGCCTACAATAATAGTTATCATAGCTCCATCGGAATGCCACCCTACGAAGCTTTGTATGGGAGGCCATGCAGAACACCATTGAGTTGGGATAGACTAGAGGACCGAGTAACAATTAGGCCAGAATTGATTCAGGAAATGGAAGAACAGGTGATTCAAATTAGGCAGAGACTAAAGGAAGCATAGGATAGACAGAAAAGTTATGCGGATGCACACCGGACCCACCGAAGTTATGAAGTGGGAGACCAGGTTTTCATTTGTATCAGGCCTAATAAGAGTACCATATGGTTTGGGAAGGGGAAAAAGTTGTCACCTCGATTTATAGGACCGTTCAAAATCCAAGATAAAATTGGACCCATTGCCTATCGTCTCGTATTGCCACCCCACTTGCATAAAACTCATAATGTATTTCATGTATCTGTTTTATGTCATTATGTTGTTGATGAATCACATAAACTAAATTGGAAGTAATTGCAGGTATCGGACGTGGGAACCCTCACGGTAGAACCATTATGCATATTGTACCATAGAGTCTGAAAACTCAGGAACCATCTGGTAGACCAAGTTAAGGTCCAGTGGGACAAGTATAGTCCAAGATCTGCTACTTGGGAAGACACCGAGACACTACGACGAGACTATCCCTCACTTTTTTTACCACCTCGAGAACATGTTTCTCGAAGGTTGGGTGTATGTAACACCACCTTTTGACTTAGACAGCCAGGATTACCTGAGGCCTATATACTTTATTTTCTAGTCAAAATGAAACTATTAAGTGATACACCTAAACTTTAAATGTATGAACTTTTATGTATGATTAAATGTTATTGATGATGATGTATGTAAGGCGATCTATTATGTGAATGTAAATTTTACGAATGTTTAAATGTTATTGATGATGATGTATATGATGCGACATATTGTGAGAATGTGAATTTAATGAATGTTTAAATGCTATTGGGATGATGTTGGATATGATGCAATCTGTTTTGGATAAATGATAATCTTATGAATGGGTGTCGAAATTGAATTATGGGATATTATGAGATCTATTTCTAACTGGAAAACTTTGATGTTAATTTATCGGTACAGGGATACCAAATTGAAATGATGATAGTATGCAATTACATGATGATAATGCATAGAAATGTATGAGTTTGTGTTACAGACTAATCTGCACGTTATGGGCTATGAAATAGCCAAAGGATAAAGATGATGAAAGTGGATATTATGACCACTAGCCATGAAACATTATGGTATGAATATTGTATGTGGAATTTATATTGGTTTAGATGCATTTCTATGATATGCGGACCAGTGCATGATTTTAGGTGATGACACTGCCCAAAATCGAATAAACGATGACAAAACCCCCAGCAACATGGTGCCACTGTATATTCCATTGTAGGGTGTGGACCCTAGTTATGATTAGGAGGGGTGGAGGCATTTCCCACCGTGTATCCTCCAAAACTTGAAGTCATGGGAGGATGGTGTTAGATCACGCTCCCCAAGACATGTGATGATGATTGTCAGATGCCTGCTAGGGAAGCTTGGTCGAGATAGCGACACTTCCGCTTACGAGTTCTATTTGGAGTTAAGTCAATATAGTTGACACTCCAAGATAGTCTAGCAGAGGAAGGATAGGAATGGAGATGGAAGTAGGTTAGGGAGGAAGGATGAGTAGTAATAGTTGAGAAGGTATGGAGATCTGTCTTGTGGTGGAATTTAATGTTTTCCCTTCAAAAAAAAAGAAAGAGAAATGTGTATATATGAATATTCATTATTACATAACTAAACCACAGTTGTTTAAATAAAATTGTTGAACCGGATAATAGTAATTACAGGATTTCTCAAACAATTGATTGGTTTGTTGTCTTTTATAAAAGACTAGTCTTGCTGACTGGATTGGATGCACACATAAATTACTGAAGGATGGTAGTTTTGATTATTAGTACATGCATGAGACTTGTATGTACTAGCTACACATGCATTTCTTGTACATATACACTAGTATGTATGAGTTTTCTTGACTTACTTACTGATAATGTCGGTTACTTGTTATGAATGTGTGACAGGGATGATTTTAAGGATGGAAATTTATTTTAAAATATAGAAACCTTGGCAAATCTTACTAATCCTTCATATGCCAACTATAAATGTTTGGCGATATTTTTGTAAAAATATTCAAATTTATAAGGATTTTATATAGTTTTTATAAAATTTTGGCGATTTTTAAGGTAAAATAATTTTATTCTATAAAATTTGGGCGAATAATTTTTAAAATAGCGAATCTTGTTTTTGGAAAAACCATGGAAAATTAGCCCACGAGCGAAATTTAGCCCCTAAAATCATCCATGATGTGTGAACCATGTTTCTTTTCCTTTGTACCCTAAGATACCTTAACTTTGGGACGAAGTTTCCTGAAGGGTGGGTGTATGTAACAACCCTGCTTAAATAGATGTATAGGATTATTAATTATAATTAATTTAATAATCTAACTGTCTTAAAAGTTAGCTAAACAATAATTATTTCTTAAATAATATTAACTAATTAATTATTATTAATTACTTCTTCATGTCTGTCAAGGATTAATTAACTATTAATTGACTCATTAATTAATTAATTAAAGAATTAAAGGGGTTAATAAGTTTAATTTGTTAAAGACATTACGTATTCGGGAAGGGATAGGACATTAAATATAAGGATAAGATATTAATAAGGGATAAGATAAGATAATAAATATGAAAGAATAAGATAATAAATAAATGGATAAGTTGAGTCGGGGAAGGGGGAATATGAGGGGGAGAGCCTTACGGTGGAGGGCATTCTTTTGGAGGAGGATTTTATTTTGGGGGGGAGGAAGCATTTTGGAGGGGGACGAGAGTGGTGGTTTCTTGGCTTGGCTTTTCTGGTTCTGTGGTAGAGTTTTGCAGTCTTTGAGTATCATTGCAGGGGGCACTGGGTTGCTAGGGGTTTTGGGCACGGGGGCCGGGATATCCATATGGTATCCTGGAGCTAGGAAGTTGTCCTAGTTGGCAGGGTGGAAACATGGTTTGGGTAAAGTTGGTCCATGGCTTCAAGCTGGGCAAGGCAGCAGTAGGAACAACAAGACAAGCAGAGGGTTAGCATCAGACCAAGGTATGTTAATTTACGTATTTGTTTCATTCTATCATGAAATTATTGTTCGTTGATAAATTTAAGTTACTGAAGTTATTGTTATGAAGATTATTATTCTGTTATGAAGTTATTGTTTCAGTTTATGGAATAAATTGATGTTTAAATTAATACGATTACTATAGTTTATATATTCCCCTATCAGACTTAGGATGGCTAATCAGTAAGTTGTCATCCCCTTTGGAAGATTGGAACATGTCCCTATGGACATCAACAGAGTGAGGATGTTTTCAGACTTCGAGGTAATTGAGATAGTTGATGATAGTTGTCCTTACCTTGCACTATTGGGAATTTATTGGGCTTTCAATAATTCCACTGTGGTCAATTTAAAGAAAATACGAATGACATTTGAAGGAGATGGCCTTAGGTTCATTGCACATTTAGATCCTGATGAAGGTTAGCGATACACAGAGCCCGTCATAGAAGAAGACCATACATATGAATTGGAAAACATATACAAATTAACAGTCAGACAACAAGATTACATTAATCCTATGACTGATGGAAACTTGAGCTGGCGAAGTGAAAACACATGTTCATCATATTCAGAAGAAGCACTGGAGAACTGGTAGAACAAAATGTATGAAGTATCTACAAGAATATTTTCTATATTAACTAGAGAAGTACGCTGGATCAAAACAACAGTAAGTCACTTACCCACCTTTGATGGTCTGAATCCTTTAGAAACCTTCTTGTCGGACTTTGAAGAAAGTGTACCAACACAACAATGATTATTGGCAATGGATGAGGCCTTAAAAGCCACACCAGCAAGATGGTGGGGGAAACACAAAAACAACATTACAGAATGGGTACAATGTTGTACTCTAATGACAACACGATTCTCGGCACAAGTAGAAGGTTGTGAAGTTAGATGCACAGGTAAAATTTGTCCAAAGGACCATGTGCGAAGTTGTGAGGAAGCATGGAGAAACATTACTGAAGAGCAGTGGGTGTAAAAATTTGTTAACACGCTGGACACAACCCCTATTAACTGGTACCTTCAAGAAGAGTTGTGCTTCATCACTGCGGATTGGGAAGGTATGACTCAGAACTTTGTCACTACCTTTTTATTTGAAAGCCAATACCCACAGTAGATCAAGAATTACAAGGTGTAAGACAAAAAGTGTTTGAGGAGGTGCCTAGCCTCCCTTTGGAGCAAGAAGAAGACAAATGGACTGCACCTCTCCAGAAACTGCAAGGTTGTTACAACATCAATACTGATGAAGACGATGATCCTAGGAAGGTGAACATTGCAGAAATAGAAGGCCAGAGAGATGTGGAAGGACCAGGAGTTGATCTACCATTTATTGGATAGCTGATCAATATCAAGAAAATCAATTTTGGAACAAAAAAAACACCGAAGCTTGCAAATGTTGGAGATTATTGGGATGCTGCCACTATTGACAAGATCATAGAATTGTTACATGAGTATCAGGACTTGTTTCCAATCAAGTTCACTGATATGAAGGGAATTAAAAGGCTTATGGGAGAGATGAGGATCCCTTTGAAACCATATGCAAGACCAGTCAAATAGAGACCCTACAGATTGAACCCTAAATATAAGGAGAAAGTGAAGATTGAGCTTGACAGAATGTTGGAAACAGGAATTATAGAACCTGTCGAAGAATCAGAATGGATGATCCCTATGGTGGTACAAGACAAGAAGACATGAGATATCAGGATCTATGTAGATCTCAGGAAGCTGAATGATGCATGTTTGCATGGCCCCTTCCTTATGCCATTCACTGACGAAGTGTTAGATAATGTAGGAGGTCAGGAGGTATATTCCTTTACAGATGGATTTTCAGGATACCATCAGATCCAGATTGCCAAGGAAGATTTCCATAAGACCACCTTTGCCACATAATAGAAATCCTACCAATATACAGTAATGTCATTTGGATTGAAGAATGTCCCAGCCATCTTTTCCAGGGTGGTGGTCGAAGCATTCAAGGAGTTTCTACATAATTTTCTAAAATCATACTTTGATGATTGGATTGTCTTTAGTTTATTGAAAAATCATATCGAATGTTTAAGGCTAATGTTGGACAAGTGCAGGCAGTGTCATATTTCCTTAAACCTAAAGAAGTGCATTTTCTTTTCACCATTTGGAGTGTTGTTAGGTCATATTGTATGCAAGCAGGGATTGTTAGTAGATCCATCTAAAATTGTCATCATAGTTGATCTAGCCCCTCCTACTTTAGTCAAATAGTTGTGCACTGCATTGGGACACACTGAATATTACAGGAAGTTCATTAAAGGATATGCCCAGATTACAACACCCATGGAGAATCTTTTGAAGAAAGACTGTCAATTTCACTAGACAAAAGAATGTCAGCAGAGCTTCGACATGTTGAAACAGAAAATGCTTATTGTGCCTATTTTGGTTTTCCTAGATTGGAGAAAGGAATTTCACATGCATGTCGATGCATCTTCTATTTCATTAGGAGATGTGCTAGCACAACTGGGAACATGAGACATAGACCACCTGTTATTCTTTGCTATCAGGAAGATATCAACAACAGATATTAATTACACCACCACTGAGAGAGAAGGGCTATCAATGGTGTATGCGCTGCAGAAGTTCCACCACTACTTACTGGGAGTACACATTAAAATGTTTACTGATCACTCCACGCTGAAATACCTAGTCAACAAGCCAGTGTTGGGGGGGAGAATATGCAGATGGCTTCTGCTATTTCAGGAATATGATTTTGAGACCATGGTTAAGCTAGGAAGAATGAACAAAGGTCTTGACCACTTGTCGAGGTTGGAACATTGAGAAGAACCTACTAGTTTGGAGGATACACTGTCAGATGCACAGTTTCTAGGCATTAGAAATATCGATGACCACTTTGCAGAAATAGTCTAGTTCCTGTCAACAGGAATGACACCTAGTGAATATAAAATCACCCAGAAGAAACAACTTGTAGTGTGCGCTGTAGAATTTTCACTTATAGCTAGACATCTATACAAGATGGGACCTGATGAGATACTAAGGATGTGTGTTATGGAGACAGAGTGACTGTTGATCCTCGTCGAAGCTCATGAAGGCATTGTAGTAGGAAAATACGCAGGGAAAGCAACTACAAAGAAGGTTCTTCGAGTTGGTCTTTGGTGGCCTACCTTACATAGAGATGCTAAGGACTATTATAGAGCCTTCAAAGTATGCCAAAGAGTTGGGAAACCATCCAGAAGAGATGAAATGTCGTTAGCACCACATCTGAACCTACAAGCATTTGAGAAATAGGCCATTGACTTCATGGGACCTATTAACCCACCAAGGAAGTGCACAGGAGAAAGGTACATAATCATTGTGACATAGTACTTGACCATATGGGCCAAAGCAAGAGCAATTAAGGACTGTAGTGCCACTCCAGTTGCGCGCTTCATATTTGATTACATAATAACCAGGTTTAGATGCCCAAAGATCCTTATGACCGATCAAGGCGCACATTTCATTAATAAAACAATTGAAGCCTTGACTGATGAATTTACAATTCTTCATCAAAAGAGAACACCTTACCATCCATAAGTGAATGTGGCAGTTGAAGCATTCAACAAGATCTTGGAGACAACGCTAACAAAGATTTGCAATGTGAATAGGGATGAATGGGATTTAAGAGTACCAATGGTATTATGGGCCTATAGAACCACTTGCAAGAAACTGACCATGCAGACCCCCTTCGAGTTGGTGTATGGTCTCGAAGTTGTTTTCCCAATGGAATATTTGGTACTCATCTTACGAATTGCATCCTTTACATATATGTATGACACTGGTGTTGTTCGAGAGAGGAATGTGCAGTTGGTCGAACTGGAAGAAGATCGATTCATTATAGGATTTCACCAGTAGGCTCAGAAGGAAAGAGAGAAGGCCTACCATGACACACACATCAATAAGAAGGTATTTAAGCAAGGTGATCTAGTACTGGTATATGACAGTAAGTTCATGAAGAATCCTGGGAATTTCAGAATGCATTGGCTTGGGCCATATGAGGTTGCTTATGTTACAGAAGGAGGAGTTGCACAGTTGAAGACTTTGAATGGAGAATGGAAGGAAGGTTTGGTGATCGGGATCCAACTGAAGTTGTACTATGACAACCAGTTGCCTCACAACTCTCAGTAAAAGCATGAGGAAAAGGGTCTAGGTACCAGGTGTAGTTGAAACTGGGTACCAGACACAGAAAATACAGTTTGCACAAGTAAGGAAGGGAGGATTAGAGCTGGAAGCACAGGCTACCTTGCACAGTCTGAAGTCGAAGCACAATAGCAGGATAAGATCTGAAGTGCCTCGGGATGAGTCACAGGTGAGTTTTGGGGGCCTCTTGGCCCTTAGTTAATAAAGCAAGTGAAGATCAAGGAAGAAAAGGCAAAATGTGAACTGAGCGGAAGACACAGTGACTATTACTGGGTCGAAGCAAGCAAAAGAGAAGAAAATATGGAGATAAGTAAGAGAAATAATGGCATTGGATGTGGATATTGAGGATGACAAATCAACAAGGAAGATGGATCGTGGACAACTCAGCAAGCAGAAAAATCTATCGTTGAATGCTTTGGAGCACCGTGTGAGAAGGAAGGAAAGACAGGTTGGCGAAGCTCTGAAAATGCAAGTCAAGTTGACCTAGAGTTTTAGACACTTAGGGTTTTGGTATCTAGGGTTTTGACACTTAGGTCTCGACCTAAGGCCGTCGATGAGCTATTGTAATGTATAAATAGAGGTCTAAAGGAACTGGGATGGGTTGTTGTTGTGTTGTTGGTACTAAGTTGATTGAGATTTCATTACTATTGTGTGATCGAGTGAGTACTATTATGTGAGAGAGAAGTGTTGAGTGTAGAGCCTTCTGGTATTGTAATATCTTCAGTTGGGTGTGAAGATCATTCCTCCAGCTAGGTGCACAGGAAGGGGAGAGATAGAGAAGAGAATAAAGAAGATACGCTAGCCAAGAGCGCAGACAAGAACTGTATGCTTCATCTTAATATATTATAAAGCATAGTTATATGGATGTAGCCCTAGAGAGAGGGTGAACCACATATATATTTTGTTGTGTGTGTGACTGATGCTCTATTCTTTATCATTTGGTATATTGTTATTGCATTATTGTATTAGATTTGATAGACAATTGTGCAGAGTAGATCTGAATTGGTAAGTGATATATAAATGTTGTATTGATCTTATATTAGATCGACTTGGTGTTCCCTTTGGTTTTAGACATCTCTGTCATGGAACCCCCCCATAGCTACTTTGGGTGAGACTGCATCTGCTTTGAAGGTGTTGCCGAAAGGGCCAGTAATTAGGGCTTGTTGGTGCACTCTTGGAGCTAAACCCTGGGTCTGCCCTTATGCCAACAGGTTGATGGTTGAGGCAAGGAGAAATGTCCCACAACTAAGAATTCATGGAGTCCAAACAAAAATATTCCCTAGCCAACCTACGTTGGAGCACTTCTAGGGCTATGAAAGATGAGAAGTGTGTTGGTTGATTGGGATAGTTGGAGGGTTTTTTTGCCTATGAAAATTTTTCTATGTTGTGGGATAAATAAGAACATTTAGAGCTAGAATTCACCCTTGTATATTTCTATCCTCAAATCAAGGGTGGCCTCTATCATAGAAATAAAAAGTATGATACAAAGCCTAGGTTCAGAGGAACATCCTTCAATTGCATCCAATTGGAGGATTATTTGTTTGAGAATGATAAGTGATATTTTGTTATGTTATAATTATCCATAAATTGTTGATGTTTTGTTATGAATTTATTAATGTGTATCCTCTCTACATTCTTTTATAGAGAATTGAAAGTATGTATTGAAATCATAATTGAATGTTTAAGGCTATTGTAGCTTTTCTTTTTCTATTGAACACTACAACGAGGCCATAAGATCAATTTAGGTACATATTATGTCCTTTTTGTATGGAAATGAATTGGAAAAGTATGTACACTAATTGTTTGATGAAATAACTATATCGAGAAATGGATCATCTATTCATTAAAGTTGACAAATCTAGAATATATGATATCCATGAATTATTTACTTGAGTTGTTAAAAAGATTCCCTTTAAAAATGGCATTCTATAACCATTTCCTTGTGGAGGTAGTTCTGATATATAATGATTTTATTATAGCTTAAAATCAGTGAGTTGAGTTAGTGCGATATTCAGTGGAGAGAAATATTACATTGAGATGGATTCACCCACCAAAAATCTCAAATACCAAGGTCATACTTTAAGAGATATAGGTTACTTATCAGACCTATAATAGTTTCTACATATCATCTTTCATAGTAGCTATTGGATCAAAAAAATGTTGAAGAAGTATAAAAATAGACAAATTAATATGAAGTCAATGAAATTTGATTACTTACCAAAAACTATAGTCTAGCAGGGACTAATACTAAATTATTTACTAAACAAGAGAAACCTAGTGCCTTTCATTGTGTTTTAATATTTGACATGTAATATACACCCAACTATGAAGAATTTATAGTAATAAATACACACACACCATTGGATGCCTCAACCGTTGAGTTATCATTGTTGTGCCTTACTCACATTGCCATAAATACTACACAACAAGGTGATCATTGCTTTGCCTTACATATTCCTTTAACTATGTACAATAAACTTTGATTATACATTGCATTTTAATGTATTAATGATAGTTTTTTGGGTTGAGAAAATGCAAGTGTGCTCTTGGTCTGGGTGGTATTAAAGTATGACTGGATAAGATCTCATACGTAAGGCCTCTGCATGTGGATGGAGGTAGGTGCACTATCTATGTGGGTGCAGAGGAAAGTTGGAGAAGGTTGTAATGTCAGATGTGCATGCTCAATCAAAATGGATGGAGAGGTGAATTGTTCCATGTTGCACTTATATGAGTAGGGATGCCTTGGCCACATAAGCGAGATGTGTGGACCCAAGGGGATGAGAATCCCTTGGTTGGTGGATGTACCTTTGGGTGCACCTAGGCACACTAAGAACACTTGTTGGATGTAGATAATCGGAGGACAAGGCATTGGAGGACACAAAGTTAATGTATGGAACTTGGGTCCACCTTAGAGTTAAAGGGGATTGCAAGTGCAAGGAAAGTCTCATACAAAAGGAAGGATGACTCAAATGTGTTAATACGTTGAAGAATAATTTGTCATTCACATAAGTGTAAAAGAGATGTGCAATAATGTTAGCTTCCAGAGTTGGAAAAATAGGGTGAGATGTACTAACTGAGTGAAAAAAAGAAAAAGATAGGACTTGCATGAGGTAGGCATGTGGTTTCTTAGGGGTTGGATTGATAGATTTTGTAGGAAATTGTACCTTATGTAATTGTAGTATGTAAATGTGCCACAAGAAATTGGTTGTGCTCCTCTATTGTGCATTGTAACATTCTTCATATAAATAAATTTAGGGCATCTACCTTGGATTTTTCCTATTCTTGTGTATTGTGGTTGGTTTACTTGGATGAATGTTATGTTCCTTTCTTTGATTTGTATTGGCTAGGCATTGAAATATTGACTAAGTATAAGTATTTTTGAGATGTTTTGAGACTATTTTTGGATGAAATTGGTTGTGTGTCTAGCACATTGTATCTGAAGGGAAAGTTACGAGTAGACCTTAAGTGAAGAGGGGTAGTTTGTTTGTAGTAAGTGCAAGTTTTCCAAGCCCCTTTTGCTGAGGTAAGGCAATGCCACATGATCGGAGATGAGGAAAAGAAAAGAACTAGGTGAGACTCTTAAGTCCGTGATAGGTGGTATGAGAGCATACTCTTCAGCCTACTTCTGGAGGAAACATGGTATCATAGCTCAACTTCTTCAAGAAGTTGTCTTCATAACTTTGTTGAACACTCTTCACCATTTTCCAAAAGGAAATAGTAGGTTGGGAGGGTGGTATGATTGGTTTGAGACAACTTTGTGATCATTTCTCATTAAGGAATCTTCTTAGGAGGTTTGGGTGCTCATTAAAGGGGAGTCTAGAAGCAAATGTGTTGGAACGACCCTTGTTTTAGTAGTTTTTTACAACAATGCCAACAATGGTTGGAGTATGGATGAAAGAAGAGGGTGATACAAAGTTGTCATTGTAGGCCTTGGTCAATCTAGGAGCAGCCCAACTGAGTGTCCCACTGTACCTTGGAGTGCATCTCAGACAAGTTAATATGCACACAATAGTCATAAAGGACACACTTCATACTGTCTTAGGTTCAATTTGGAAGAGTTGAGATGAAAATTAAATAAGCTCACCCGCACTAGCTTCATCAGACCTTCTAGCTCTTGTATGGCCCATCATTCCTCTTCCAAAATAAAGACACATTAGAATTGAGGATGTTCTTGGACAATCGTGCAATGAAAAAGAAGACGATCAAAACCAATACCCCTTACTTTTGGTAGTAAATTTTGTTGACAAGTTGGTTAAAACTAAGGTTTTTTCAAAGTTGGACTTGAGGCAATGATACTACTAAGTAAATCTTCCAGAGGGAGATGAGCCAAAGAAAACCCATGTGAAAATGTATGGTGGTTTTTTATTTTCTATCATGCATTTTAGGTTGTGTAATGCTCTAGCTACATCTTTGACCATGATGAAAAGTGTTTAGACTGTTAATGGATAAATGATTGGTTGTCTACCTAGCTGACATTGTGGCATTTCAATGAAAACATGGAATACCATAAAAGGCATTTAGAAAAGTTATTTGAGGCATTGAGGATAAATCAATTGTACTTGAAGAAGTCCAAGTGTCTTCGGGAAGATCAAAATTTCATTATTGGGCCATTGGATTGGATAAGGATGCATCTGAATGGATCCTATGAAGAAAAGGGCAACTAATATTGGGAGGAACCATGAAAAGTTCATGAGGTAATGAGTTTCCTTGATTTAGCTAATTACTACTGCAAATTTGTTGAAGGTTACTCTAAGATTTCAGTACCACTTGCTAATTTGTTGAAGAAGAATAGACTTTTGTTGGCACTTATGTTGAAGCTACCGGAGTTTGAACAATCATTTGAAGTGTAGATATACGCTTTATATTTTTCCATTGGAGGAGTTTTTTCATATGAAGGTAAAACATTGGCCTACGAGAGAAAAACACTATAGGATCGTGAATAGAGGTACCACATACATGAGAAAGAGATGAATAAAGTTGTACATTTCCTACAATCATGGAGGTATTACTTGTTAGGAAAATGATTTGTTGGGAAGATAGACAATGTGACATCAAGTTACTTTGCCACTCAACTAAAGTTGTTACCTAAGTAAGAACAATGGAAACACTTATTGGAAGTTTTTCACATGACCATTGAGTACAACCATGCAATTTGAATGAAACAACAAATTCCTTATGTAGGAAGACACAATTTCCATCCTTATAGGAGGATGAGTTGTTGGTTCCTATGGGCATTGAGGTGCATGTTTTCACAGATTTGCAAGAATATATCAAAGAGGGATTGCACAAGGATCCCACAAATTTGAACAACATGAAGCAAGAGAGGGAGGGGAGAACAAGGAAGTTGACCTAGGAGAATATAGGTGGCTACCCACCTTTTCCAACTGGCTCAAAACCATTTTTTGGCAACTTACTATTTTTAGCAGTTTTTTGGTTCATGAACTTCCAGGGCCATTTTGAGGTCCTAAACAACGCTTTTCCATGATCTAGAACCTCAAAAATAACTAAAGGCTTTGATTGATCCCCCAGATCAAATATCCTCATCAATACCTTTCCAACGAGCTATCGTTCTCCGTAAACAAAGATCATATGCAAAATTTACGACCCCAGGAAGTTGATGTATTAACTTACCCCAATGAGGCCCACATGACTTTTGGCGCTTCATCTCCTAGAGTTAGGTTTTTGGATGTATAGGGTTTTGGAATTCATGTTTATTGTAAAAATACCTTCAAAGCCTCATTGTACTCATCTTCTTATGAATGAGTGTATTTGTCACATCTCTTCTCAAAGATAAGCTGCCACCATTCTAGCAAGCTTGTTTTCAGTCTGCATTTTATAGTTTTCAACATATTTATTATTTAATAGAACTCAAGTTTTATTGTATCTCTATTATTGTTCACTATCTCTGTGTTAATATTATAAATCTATGGTTTTGTTTCGTACCACTCATAAATCTGGATCAGTGGTATCAAAGCGGTCTGCTCCTTGTCATTTTTTTTAATGCATGTCCTCGACGTGGTCAGAGTATAGAGAGTTGGGTCTTGAGCTTGTTTCTCTCAAGGACAACTTCTCTCACACACCAAAGAATTTTCCATGGCTGGAGAAAAGAAATATGGTGAGACAGAAGATCATTTCAAAATGTTGCTCGAGGAATCCCTTGAGCGACAGAGGAATGAGATGATGGACAAATATGCACAAATCCTTCAACGACTGCTAACAAGTGATGCATCCACCTCAAGAGGAGGCACCTCCCCCTTCAAGGTAGAAATCAATTTTGATATTCCTATATTTGAAGGTCAAATAGATGTGGATGTCGTAGATAAATGGTTAAACCTTCTAAAAGGGTATTTTTTGGTCCACAACTTTTCCGATAGAGAAAACATTATATTTGCACTTCTCAAGGCCGTCCTCCATGTCAAATATTGGTGGGAGACTTTCTGTGAGAAAAAGAAAATAGAGGGATCCACATTATTTGCAGTTTCACCCACTTAGGGTTCCTTCAGGGATGCTATTAAGGAACAATACTACCATGTTGGAAGTTATGATGACTTGTATACAAGATGGACCACACTACCACAAGAAAGAGACTAAACAGTGCCAGAGTTCACTAATGTCTTCCATACATTGCGCATCAATATGGGTATCAAAGATTCAGAGTGACATCTGGTGCTCAAGTACCACGAAATTCTTCATAGATACATCCAAATAGAAATGGATTTTTTGGACATCTCACCCTTGGGTGCGTCCTATCAATATGTCATCAAAATCGAGCAGAAGGTGAAACAAAAGACATGGAATTTTGGGTTTGGGAACCCCTCACAGTAAAAGTAGAGCAAGGGAAGCCCCAACCCGTAGAACAAAGGATAGAGAAAATATGGGAAACCTTAGGACAAGTAGTCCAAGCTGCAAACAAATAAGGACCATGGGAAGATGAAGAAAGATATTCATAAGTGGTGTGACTTCCATAGGAGCCCCTGGCATAACATTGTTTATTTCCACTCAAAGAAGTCATTGGTGGCTGAGGTAAAAGCCTCTAAATCAGATGTGGGTTTTGAATCTGAGTCAAAACCAGGAAAGGGGAGAGAGATCATTGACGTCGAACCTAGTGCCACCGTTTCTACCACCAAGATCCATCCCGGTGAACCTGATGAGTCGGAGGAAGGTGAATGCCTATTTCATTCACAAATGTGGGTAAAAGGCACTCTGCTGCACTTCATCGTTGATAGTGGTAGCCAGAAGAACCTCATCTCAGTAGAGGTCATAAAGTAGCTAGCATTGCCGACAATGCTGCACCCACATCCCTACACCATTAGATGGCTCCATCAAGGAAGCGATCTTCATGTCAACTAACAGTGTCGCATGTCATACAACATCAAGCCATTCAAAGATGATGTATTGTGTGATGTTTCTCCAATTGAAGTTTGTGATGTTCTTTTGGGCCAACCTTATTTATGGAAACATCATGTTGTATATGATTCTATGCCTCACAGCGTTTTTATTACTTTGAGCAGGAAATTGTACAATATTCTCGAGGTAGTCCCACCTAGTGCTATTTCCTTTATCTCTTCCAAGCAATGCAGGAAGGTCATTTCTCATACCAGTAAGTTTATCTTCTTCATGATTCACACTCAAACTGAGAGAAAGGTTGCAGCCACATCCATGGCCTCCAGGACCAACATCTCCATGAAGCAGAAGCAAGTGGATAAGTTCATTGAAGAATACAAATAAATATTCTCATCACCTACTAAGGTACCGCTGCACTGTCAGGTCAAGCATCCCATTGATCTGACCCCTGACACACCACTACCCAATGGGCCAGTCTATCGTCGCTCTCTGCTAGAAAATGAGGAGATCAAGCATCATATCTAGGAACTAGTTCACAAGGGGCACATCCGACCCAAATCATCACTTTATGGAAGCCCAATCGAGTTGGTGCAGAAGAAAGATGGGACTTGGCGACTCTGCATTGATTATTGGGACCTAAATAAAATTATAGTCAGGAACCAATACCCGATACCCTGAATCAACAATCTCCTTGATTAACTCAAGGGGGCCAAATACTTCAGTAAGATTGATCTGAAGTATGGCTACCATCAGGTCCCAATAGAAAAGACATGTGTATGGAAAACTACCTTCAATTCAAAAGAAGGTATTTTGAATGGTTGGTCATGCCCTTTGGTTTGAAAAATGCCCCAACAACTTTCATGAGGATGTTGGAAGATATCTTGCAACCTTTCACTATTTCTCTTGTGGTGGTGTATATGGATGACATCCTCTTCTACAACAAGACTTGGGCATAACACTTATAACATATTCAATAGGTTTTGCACACTTTGTGGCAACACAAGCTATATGCCAACTTGGAAAAATGCTCATTTGGCATGGACATGGTCCAATACTTAGGCTACATTGTTGATGCACATGGTGTGCATGTTGATCTAGCCAAGATCAAAGTCATCCATGACTGTCCAGCCCTAACCATGCTCACCGAGCTTCGAATCTTCTTAGGCCTTGCCAATTTCTATCACAGGTTCATGTTGGGATTCTCCCATATTGCATGGGCCCTCAGCCAAATAACTAGGGGTGGTGGTAAGGTAAACTTTGTGTGGGGCCTATCAAAACATAAAGTGTTCAATGATTTGAAGTAGCACTTGTGCTCTGCCCCAGTGCTTTCATTACCTGACCTGCAACAACCCTTTGAGATCAAGATAGATGCTTTAGCCTATGTTGTGGGTGCAATCATCACTCAACATGACTACCCCATGTCCTATCATAGTGAGACAATATCAGATGTTTTATGTAAGTACCCTACTTACGAAAAAAAAATGTACTCCATTGTGCAAGCCTTCCACCAATGGAGGCATTACATTCTCAGGAAGGAGACAATCATCCACACTGATCATAAGTTGTTTCAGTTCATGCAAACACAAGGAAACTTGCAAAATGACTGCCATCAGAAGTGGTCCACATATTTGTAGCAGTTCCACCTCAACATCAAGTATAAAAAAGGAAGTACAAACTGAGTTGTTGATTACCTCATTTGACCTCCTTTCATGACACTCACCACAGTGCTCGATTATTGCAGCCATGAGACCTCTGGATGCCCCCACCTCTATGAGACAAATCCTAACTTCACCAACACCTACCAGATGTTGGGCGCAAACACAACTGTCACTAATTTCCATCTTTAGGATGAGATATTGTGCCATCGGGGCCATCTCTGTGTTCCATAAAGCGAGCAAGCAAATATTATTTGGGAATCCCACTATAGTTAGGTGGTAGGACATTTCATCGTGGAAAAGACAATGGCAATGATGCATCGAAATTTATGTTGGACAAAACTTCGATAGGATGTTAGAAAGTATATACAGTCCTACACTACCCGCACTATTTCCAAACCAGCCACTAAGAAACAAGGCATGTACACTCCTCTGCCTACTCTTGACATGCCCTAGGAATCCATCTCAATGGACTACATGTCGAGTCTTCCATTCACCAAGCGGGGAAATGACTGTGTTTTTGTGGTTGTTGATTGCTTTTCCAAGATGGCGATTATGGCCTCCTGCAAGAAGAGAATCATAGCGAAGGCCACTTCCAAGATCTTCTTTGAATGAGTGTGGGTACACTTTGGGATCCCAAAAACCATTATCTCAAATCGAGACATTCGGTTCCTCAACACATTCTAGTCGAGCCTCTAGTCACTATTGGACACCAAGCTCACCAATTCCAATGCCTTCCACCCCCAGACGAATGGCCAAACCAAGGTCGCCAACCAGATGATCATGCACATCCTACACATGTACAATTCCAAGAACCCCTGCACCTGGGATGTGAGTCTTACCTATTCTCAACACAACTACAATAGAGCCATACATAGCTCAACCAACCACAAGCCCTTTCAGGTGGGGTTGGGATTTCAACCATTGGGTCCCATGGATGTTGCACTACCCCTTGCGACCACCCAGGTAGACTCATCACATGATCCAATTGGAGCTAACAAAACCACTCGATTCATTGAGCGGATCCAACACATCTGCCAACAGGTTCAGGATATTTTACAGAGATGTAATGCCAAGTACAATCAACGCTATGATCAACACTGAGTGCCACACCCATTTTAGGTGGGAGACAAAGCTTGGTTGCACTTGTAGAAAGAACACCTTACAAGGCTTCATCGAAAGCTTCATCTACTCCGTTATGGACCCTACACCATCACCAAGGCTATGGGTGATAATGATTTTGAGCTCAAACTTCCCCCCTTCCTTGGCTTGTACCCAGTGTTCAGTGTGGACCTCCTTTGGCCTTATTTTCCACCATTATTGGACACCTCAGAGATAGCATAACAATTGACACCAACAAAGATAAAGCCTGACTGCATGGAATAGGAATCCACTGATCATATTGTGGACACACAGGTCAAGGGAACTCACCAGCAGAGGATCTATGTTTATCGGGTTGTCAAAGCAGGGCAATTTCTGCACCAAGGTAAGTGGCTCACCTGGGGCTAAATTCAATAGAAATTTCCTCATCTGATGGGGGCACTTAACATAATGGAGACGATTTCTTCCTAAGGGGGTAGGATTGACCCAGGAGGATCTCAATGGCCACCCACCTTTTTCAAATGGCTCAAAACCATTTTTTGGCAACTTACTATTTTTAGCATTTTTTCGATTCCTGAACTTTCAAGGCCATTTTGAGGGCCTAAACGATGTTTTTCGCAAACGGGAACCTCGATGATAGCCAAAGGATTTTATTGAGCCCCCTAAATGAATCTCCTCGTCAATACCTTTCCAATGAGCTACCGTGCTCCCTAAACTTAGATCGTATGCAAAAGTTATGACCCCAGAAAGTTGATGTACTAACTTACCCAAACGGAGCCCACATGACTTTTGGCGCTTCATCCTCCTAGGGTTAGGTTTTTGGATGTCTAGGGTTTTTGAATTCATGTTTATTGTAAAAATTCCTTCAGATCCTTATTTTACTCATCTTCTTGTGAATGACCATAACTATCACATCTCTTCTCAAAGATAAGATACCACCATTCTAGCAAGCTTGTTTTCAGTCTGCGTTTTACAGTTTTAAACATATTTTTTATTTAATAGAAGTCAATTTTTACCATATCTCTATTATTGTTCATTGTTTCTCTATGTTAATATTATAAATATGTGGTTTCATTTGATTCCTCTCATAATTCTGGATCAGAAGTTTTGGATGGACAATGGATTTTTCTACTTTAGTGTTCACATCTATGTGCATAAATAATCTCACCTTTGGAAGGAACTCTTGAGGGAGTGCCATGATTCACATTGGGCATGCCACTTAGGACAAAAAAGGGAAATGGTGTTTTTGGAATGAGATTACTACTAGGAATGTATGAGGAAATATGTGGAAGAATACATCTAGACTTGTCTTGTGTACCAACATGAAAAGGAAAACACCAGAATGCACATTGGTCCACTTCAACCTTTGTCGATGCTAGAGAGACCTTGGGAAAGTGTCTCTATAGACTTCATCATTCAATTTTTGGTTTCGTAAGGGTATAATGGGATTATGGTAGTTTTTTATCGATTCTCCAAGTATGCAATCTTTGTTCCAACAAAGGTGCCTTGCACAATAGAAGAAGTTGCAAAGTTGTCATTTAAGAATATTGTGAAGTATTGGGGTCTCCCATTAAACATTGTGTCAAATAGAGTGGTAGTAGACCCCTGAACCCTCAGGCTGGAGTCTGCACAAGATATTTCAATTGCGGCCCCTTAGAGTCTGGCTGACTCCTTTTAATTCCTCTCAGGAAACTATTCACCCACCCTCTCTAGGTATAATTCACAAGCCCTTCTGAGTTATGTCCCCATGATCATTCACCGGCCATGAACTCCATGTTCAACACCCAACTGACATTGGGAATTTTCTCTTTTCTTTTCAGGATACCGGATTTCGCGATTCCGCAAATCCCGTGGTCGAGTGCCTTACCTCTTCGACCTATGAAACCCGAAATACCAAAAGTTGGACCCTTCTTTTCACTGATTTCGGCTTTTCGTTCTTTCCAATTTCGGGAGTTGTGATGTCATGCAACCCTGTATCTTGGTCTCTAGAGTCCCGAAATCCGAAACACCAAAATCTCAAAAAGTCGACCCTCGGTCCTGCTACACTTCGCGACTTCAGGATTTTTCTTTCACCACTCCTCGTTCCTTGTCATCAAGATTCCCGATATGCCAAATCCCAAAATACCGAAACACTAATGTTCTGCTTCCAAGGAGATCAACAACTGTGGTTCTCCCCTTGATCCAATGGTTAGTGCAATTTCACGTACCGAGATCTCGTAAGACTTGTTCTCAAACTCTTTGTCTTCTATACCTTTCGGAACCCGAACCTCCGAAATACCAAAATGGTCTCCTTTCCCGAGACTTCGTGAATCCTATCGCAAGGTTTCCTGACCTTCCAACTATCCCCTCGAGCTACGCTTTGCTCGTGATGTGGACTCTTGCCACCTGTCACCTTTTCTAGTTTTCGAAACTTGACCCACCTCTATTTCAGGCTTTCAGGTACCGGGAGTTCGAAACTCTCGACCTTAACCTTATGTCACCACGATCCTCGAATTCCTGAACTCCAATTTATTGAAATGCCAAAATTCTCCTCCGCAACTTCTTCGTGGCTCACGATTTCAGAGATTTTGAAGTGGAGTGCTCTACTCCTTGTCAACAAAAATGTCGAAACACTGATTTCTGAAATGCCGACACATACCCTGTCACAACTTCTGGTTTCGGACCTTCCCCCCTGTTGAGTCTCGATCACTCGTCCTTAGGACACCCGAAACCATGAACTCTGAAGTTCTGAAATATCCAAACTTGTCATTCTTTTCCTTCACACACGAAAAATCCTTTCGCGTTTTGGGAATTTGATCAACCAATGATTCTGCTTACACTTCAGACTCCTGAACTCTAAATTCCTAAATTGATTTGACGGTCCCAAAAGGTCAAAACCAATGACCCACATTGATTCTGGATACCAAAGGGGATGGTTCATCGACCCTTATATGTCTTGCAGTTTTTGTAGATCCTACGATCCTCGTTGTTTCGGGAGTTCTCCTCGGAGAATTTTGACCGTCCAATTTCTCCCCTTGAATACTTCGAAGGGATCAACCTTCCTGAACTTTCTTCGAATGTTTTCAAACACCCTACTTCTCCTGAGCTTCCTTGCAACTTCGAATCTTCAGAAGTATTCTGCACGCACTCCTTGTGGCAATTCGTCAAATACTTCTAAGTATTTGAATCCCCGACTCTGTGCACTTTCTCTGCAACAACAGTCCTTCGATTTCTCAACCTTAATTAATAAGTTCTAAGGTCTCAACTAGCATGTGCACACCTTGCATGGCTTCTGTGCTTTGCCTACACTTCTGTGGAATTGAGAACAACGATATCCCTCCTGAGCTTTCAGAGATAACTCTGAACACCTGTCATGCACTCCTTGCGGACGTTTCACTGCACTCCTTGCAGGAATTCTTACACAGGAAGAGAAACAACTGAAACTCATTCTCTCACTCTCTCAGACTTCAAACACCTATCAGGGAATCATACATTCACCATAAACACAATAGTAAATGCAAAACAGAGAGAATACAACCACAAAAGCAACTATTCAGTATGTAGAAACAGAAAACATCATAACACCATGAGTCTGAATCAAGGCTTCATATATTAATTCAAAACTTTTGTACATGGGTTCTTCTCTACTACTCTCGTATTCCCCTCTATGCTAATATGCTTAATCATACCATCTCTGATTGATACAATGATACAAAGATGAGGGTGTCTATAGTCGTTTTCCCTCCAGCTCCTAAAACTGTCTAATCTATAATTTAAATCTACCTACTTTCATTAATTGGGCATAAATGCCTCTACATCCTATAGATGAGAACATATCGCTCAAGATCTATTTACAATATGGAAGTACGCCTTCTTAACTATTTAATTAATGTTTGTGCATTCAAACTTTCAAAAACATTTCAAAATGATTTTGACATGTGCCAAAATGTGATGGCATTCATCCCAGCTGTCTTTCACCTTTGCACTCGCTTGCTGCTATGATGCTCCTACATCATACTCCCTCGCTTGAAAATTTTCATGGACTCCTGTTCATGAGCTCTTGTATGGTCTGTCCATGCTTCTGAATTTCTGCTTCATTCTCCCAGTTGACATATTCAACTGGATGTCCCTTCCATTTGACCAAGTATTCAAAATACTCTTTTCTCCTGGTCCTCTTGCTGACTCTCTTGTCAAGTATACTTTCCATATGTGGATTTTTAGCTATAAGAATTTGTTTGGTCCACTGAAATTATGTCTGTTCACTGTCTTCTTCAGCTCTGTAAGGGTACAAATCTAAGATGTTGAATATCGGTGAAATTCTGATCCCATCGGGTAATTCAATCTCATATGAATTTGCTCCAAATTTTCTTACGATCTTGCATGGTCCAATCTTCTTCATTTTCAATTTGTTATATGTTCCCCTTGGGAACCTTTCCTTTCTCAGGTGTGCAAGAATCAAATTGCCAACTTCAAACTGAAGTTCTCGCCTATGTTGATCTGCTTTTTGTTTATACTCTTGATTCGAATTCTGCAATCGCTCCTTCACTTGGCTGTGAAGTTCTTTCATTGCCTCTGCAAAATCCTCTGCACTAGCACTTCTAGTTACATTCTATTACGAATATTTCAATTCAGAAACTCCGCTTGGCTGCATTCCCTAAACAATCTGAAATGGACTCTGCCCTGTGCTTCTGTTGTGTGAATCATTGTATGCAAATTCCGCCTGTGGCAGAATGTGATCCCACTGGCTGTGGTGTTTAGTCACTAGGCTCCTTAGCAAATCTCCCAAGCTCCTATTTACAACTTCTGTTTGTCCATCTGTCTGGGGATGATAAGCTAAGCTAAATGACAAATKTGTCCCCAACTTCTTCCATAAAGTCCTCCAGAAATKTCCTATGAACTTGATGTCTCGATCTGAAACTATACTTCTTGGTAAGCCGTGAAGTCTGATGACTTCTTTGGAAAATAGGTTCTCAATATGAGTTGTGTCACTAGTTTTCTGACATGGTATAAAATGCGCCATCTTTGAAAATYTGTCTACCACGACAAAGATCGAATCAAATCCTCTTTGTGACCTTGGTAGCCCCAATATAAAATCCATGMTCACTGCATCCCACAACCTCTCAGGTATGGGTAACGGCTGGTACAACCCTGTGTTCTGTCTTTTCCCTTTTGAGTGTTGACAAATCCTGCATCTGGCCACAAATCTTTTGACATCGGTCCTCATCCCTGGCCAAAAATATGAGCTATTTAATTTCAAGAATGTTTTATCATGACCGAAATGTCCGGCCAATCCTCCACTATGTTTTTCTTTCAACAAATTCTCCCTCATGGAGCATTTTGGAATACACAATTGATTGCCTCTGAATAATAATTCATCCTGGATCATATATTCAGTCCATTGACTTCTGTCCTTGAGAACTGGATTCTCAGATGCCTCATACGCCTCTTTGAAATCTGGATCATTTCTGTACATGTCCTTGAGGTTATCAAAACCCAATGTTTTGACTCTAAACTCCTGCATAAGCAAACATTTCCTACTCAAAGCATCAACAACTTTGTTAGCAATTCTAGAAATATGTTTAATTACAAAAGTAAAATTCTGCATGTATTCAACCCATTTAACATGTCTTTGGTTCAACTTCTCTTGTTGAGTTACGAATTGTAAGGCATGATTATCACTATACAAAACAAACTCTTTAGGAACCAAATAGTGCCTCCACTTCTTCAGTGCCTGTATGACCGCATAAAATTCCTTGTCATATGTGGAGTACTTCACTTTCACTTCATTCAGTTTCTCACTGAAGTATGCGATTTGTCTGTCATCTTGGCTCAAAACTGCTCCTATTGCAAATCCACTAGCGTCACATTTGACCTGAAACATCTTGTTGAAATCTGGCAACACCAAAATTGGTTGTTCAGTAATCTTCATTTTCAACAAATTGAAACTTTTTTCTGCTTCTTGTGTCTAGTGAAAATATTTATGTCTTTTCTTCACCATGTCCATCATCGGTGCGCTAATTCCACTGAAATTTCTGATAAATTTCCTGTAGAAACTAGCCAATCCATGAAAGCTTCTAACTTCAAATATACTCCTCAGCGATGGCCAATCCTTAATCACCTCCACTTTATTTGGATCCATTTTCATCTTATCTGTAGAGATAACAAACCCCAAATAAATGAGCTCTATCTTCATGAATGATGATTTCTTCATATTTATCAACAACTTCTCTTTCTGTAATCTCTTTATCACTGTAACCAAATGCTTCAAGTGCTCTGTTTCTGTTCTACTAAAAATCAGTATATCGTCAATATATACAATGACGAATTTTCTTATAAACTCCTTCAAGACTTCATTCATCAACCTCATGAAAGTACTAGGCACATTTGTTAAGCCAAATGGCATAACAAGCCATTCATATAGCCCTTCATTCGTCTTGAATGCTATCTTCCATTCATCACCTTCTCTCATCTGAATTTGATGATAGCCGCTTTTCAAATCAATCTTTGAAAAATATTTTTCTCCACTCAAGCAGTCCATCAAATCATCCATCCTTGGCAATGGAAATCTCTATCTGATGGTAATCTTATTGATCGCTCTTGAGTTTGTACACATTCTCTAGCCTCCATCTTTCTTTGGGCTGAGCACTGTTGGAACAACACATGGACTCAAGCTTTCTCTAACCAATCCCTTGTCCATTAAGTCCTGAACTTGTCTTTTGACCTCTTCATTCTCCTGCAGCGTCATTCTGTACGCTGCTTTGTTTGGTAAACTAGCTCCAGGTATGAGATCAATATGATGACTTAAACTTCTAATCGGTGGCCAAGAACAAGGCAGTTCGTCCACTACTATATCAACAAACTCTTCCAACAACTTCTAGATTTCCTTTGGTAAATCATCCACTCTTGTACTGGTTAAAACAATTCTAGGCTTCCTGACCACAATGAATTGTGTATCTTCCTTCTTCTTAACCTCCTTAAGAAGTTTCTTCCCACTCATGAGAAGTACAGTGTTGCTTACCTTTGGCTTCACTTATTTATCCTTAATTGGCAACAACATGTGAGTTCTCCCATTCTTCTCTAGGGTGTATGCATTCTTTCTCCCATCATGAATCACATTCCTATCATATTGCCATGGTCTACCCAGCAATAGATGACAAACATCTATGGGAATGACATCACATAGTATTTCATCCTTATATCCTCCTATTTTAAATTCAACTAAACATTGTTTAGTGACATTTACCTGATGTCCTTTTTGTAGCCACGAAACTCTGTATGGGCTTGGATGTTCAATAGTCTCCAGCTCTAGCTTTTCTACCATCTCTGTAGAAATGATATTGTTTGTGCTACCACTGTCTACGATGACTTTTCATACCCTGTCTTTGGTCTTGCAAGCAGTCCGAAAAAGTAGGTTCCTTTGGGATGGGTTCTCTGCCTCCTTTTCTGGCGTTAAGAAAACTTTCCTCATCATTAGTGATCTTCTGCCCTCAGCATCTTCTGCCTCAACATTCCATCCTTGTGCTTCGGAAATGTGAGTTTCACCACCTTCTTTCTTCTTATCTGGACACTCATAAGATTTATGTCTGATTTTTCCACAGGTAAAACATTTCACTTCACCACCTCTGCCTCTTCCTCTTCGTATGGCTCTAGGAAAAGTGTTTCTATCAACATACTGCCCTCTCTGTGAGCTTCCTCCTCTCTCAAGTTGAGGTTGAGGTTTCTTCCCCTCTTCTTTAGATTTCTGAGTTCTGTCTTGGGCAATTGCTTTGCCTCCAACTTGACTTCTGCCTCAGCCTCTCTGACCTTTCTTCCGGCTCATCTTCTCTTCAACTTTCAGATCCATCTGATAAGCATCCTCCACATTATTAAGGGTCATCATGCTCATCTCGTCATGAATGTTGTATCGCAGAACATTCATGTACCTAGAAA
Organism: Picea mariana; assembly: GCA_032191745.1. Taxonomy (NCBI): domain Eukaryota; kingdom Viridiplantae; phylum Streptophyta; class Pinopsida; order Pinales; family Pinaceae; genus Picea; species Picea mariana. Next base: position 297,211 of record JASDQU010102736.1, on the reverse strand, counting down.
CTTTTTCATCATCACTTTCCTGATGACCTGCTCTAATGTTGATCTTCTAGAAATCTTCATTGTACTCTTTCACTATCATCAACTTCTATCTCAAGTTCTGCATCCTCCGAAACAGAGTGATTTGATAATCCTTGGGTATGAATTTGGCTTTCATCTTCGCAACCATTCTATCCCAACTCTTGATTTTCTACTTGCCTTTGTAGTGTCTGTTAGCTTGCAGTTCATCCCACCACAATGTTGCATGTCCTTTAAGTCTTGTGATAGCATGTTTGACCTTCTTGTCTTCCTCAACATCTTCATAGTCGAAATACTTATCCAAAGCTCTAATCCAGTCTAGAATCTCTTCAACATCCAGGTTTCCTTCATATACTGGAATGTCCATTTTTTCTCTAGAACCTATCCTTGCAACAACCCTGAATAGGCGTTCATCTGCTACATCTTTGGCTGCAACTTCCTCGGTTCCGGCTTCATTTTCACTTTCAAATTCATTGATATCCCCAGCGTCAACTATGAGCCTCTATGTCATTTCCATGGCATCAAGCCTGGCACGTAATTCACGCATCTCTCTTTCCCTTGCCAGATCAGGTAATTTCCTGTCTCTTCTTTTTGGCATTTCCCTCTCCTCTGGTGGATCAAGTATTTGCCTATCTCTTCTTCTCGACGGCATGGCTATAAAATTCCTCCTTTCCCTGCTACAGAAAACAAATAAATCTTTCTACACTCTGATACCACAACTGGTAGCAGACCCCTGAACCCTCAGGCTAGAGTCTGCACAAGATCTTTCAACTGCATCCCCTTAGAGTCTAGATGACTCCTTTTAATTCCTCTCAAGAAACTATTCACCCACCCTCTCTGGGTATAATTCACAGTCCCTTCTGAGTTATGTCCCCGTGATCATTCACCGGCCATGAACTCCATGTTCAACACCCAACTGACATTGGGAATTTTCTCTTTTCTTTTCGGGATACCGGATTTCATGATTCCGCAAATCCCGTGGTCGAGCACCTTACCTCTTCGACCTCCGAAACCCGAAATACCAAAAGCTGGACCCTTCTTTTCATTGATTTCAGCTTTTTGTTCTTTGCGATTTCGGGAGTTGTGATGTCACGCAACCCTGTCTCTTGGTCTCCAGAGTCCTGAAATCCAAAACACCGAAATCCCAAAAAGTCCACCCTCAGTCCTGCTACACTTCGCGACTTTGGGATTTTCCTTTCACCACTCCCCATTCCTTGTCATCAGGATTCCCGATATGTCGAATCCTGAAATACCGAAACACTAATGTTCCAGTTCCAAGGAGATCAACGACTGTGGTTCTCCCCTTGATCCAACGATTTACGCAATTTCGCATACCGAGAGCTCATAAGGCTTGTTCTCAAACTCTCTGTCTCCTATACCTTCCAAAACCCAAACCTCCAAAATGCCGAAATGGTCTCCTTTCTCGGGACTTCGTGAACCATGTCGTGAGGTTTCCTGACCTTCCAACTGTCCCCTCGAGCTATGCTTTGCTCCTGATGTAGACTCTTGCCACCTGTCACCTTTTCCAGTTTTCGGAGCTTGAACCACCTTTCGACAACCCCCTCTATTTCGGGCTTCCGGGTACCGGGAGTTTGAAACTCTCGACCTTAACCTTATGTCACCACAATCCCCGAATTCCCAAACTTCGATTTACCGAAATGCCGAAACGCTCCTCCGCAACTTCTTTCTGGTTCCCGATTTCGAAGATTCTGAAGTGGAGTGCTCTACTCCTTGTCAACAAAAATGCTGAAACATCGATTTCCGAAATGCCGACACACACCCTATTACAACTTCTGGTTTTAGACCTTCCCCCCTGCTGAGTCCTGATCACTCGTCCTCAGGACTCCCGAAACCTTGAACTCTGAAGTTCCAAAAAATCGAAACTTGTCATTCTTTGCCTTCACACACAAAAACTCCTTTTGCGTTTAGAGAATTTGATCAACCAAGGATTTTGGCTTACACTTCAGACTCCCGAACTCTGAATACCCAAATTGATCTAATGGTCCCAAAAGGTCAAAACCAACGACCCACATTGATTATGGATACCAAAGGGGATGGTTCGTCGGCCCTTATCCATCTTGTAGTTTCTATAGATCCTACGATCCTTGTTGTTTCGGGAGTTCTCCTCAGAGAATTCCGATCGTCCAATTTCTCCCCTTGAATACTTCAAAGGGATCAACCTTCCTGAACTTTCTTCGAATGTTTTTGAAGACCCTACTCCTCCTGAGCTTCCTTGCAACTCTGAATCTTTAGAATTCTTTTGCACACACCCCTTGCGAAAATTCGTCAAATACTTCTAAGTATTTGAATCCCCAACTCTGTGCACTTTCTCTGCAACAATAGTCCTTCGATTTCTCAACCTTAGTTAATAAGTTCTAAGGTCTCGACCAGCCTGCGCACACCTTGCATGGCTTCTGTGCTTTGCCTGCACTTCTGAGGAATTGAGAACAACAATATCCCTCCTGAGCTTTCAGAGATAACTCTAAACACCTGTCATGCAATCCTTGCGGACGTTTCACTACACTCCTTGCAGGAACTCTTACTCAGGAAGAGAAACAATTGAAACCCATTCTCTCACTCTCCCAGACTTCAAACACATATCAGGGAATCATACATTCACCATAAACACAATAGTAAATGAAAAACAGAGAGAATACAACCACAAAAGCAACTATTCAGCATGTAGAAACAAAAAACATCATAACACCATGAGTCTGAATCAAGGCTTCATATATTAATTCAGAACTTCTATACATGGGTTCTTCTCTACTACTCTCGGCTTCCCCTCTATGCTAATATGCTTAATCATACCATCTCTGATTGATACAATGATACAAAGATGAGGGTGTCTATAGTCATTTTCCCTCCAGCTCCTAAAACTGTCTAATCTAGAATTTAAATCTACCTACTTTCATTAACTGGGCATAAATGCCTCTACATCCTACAGATGAGAGCGGATCACTCAAGATCTGTTTACAATATGGAAGTACGCCTTCTTAACTATTTCATTAATGTCTGCGCATTCAAACTTTCAAAAACATTTCAAAATGATTTTGACATGTGCCAAAATGTGATGGCGTTTATCCCAGCTATCTTCTGCCTTCGTGCTCGCTTGCTGCTATGATGCTCCTACATCATAGAGATACATGGTTCAGGGGGTGGTTTTGGACACATTTTTCCAAGCTTGTTGGAACCAAGTTGTTAATGAGTTCAAGTTATAATCCATAGACTGATTGGTAGAAAAAACATATCGATGGCCTTTGGAGGATTACCTAAGGAATTTCGTTCGTGCAGACCAATTGCATTGGCTAGAGTTGTTGGATGCATCCTAGTTTAGTTACAACATGCAAAAATAATTTTGCAACGATCTATAGTCTGTTTGAGTTGGATAATGGATAGCAACGGTTGGCACCCCACACAGTTCTGCAAGTCTACTATGGGTGCAAACCATCAACCTTGGGGTTCATGAAGGGATGGAAAGACAGATTGGAGATGGATCTCATTCAGTTGATGGATGTAGTAGAAATGATGAAGCAATGAGTAGATCATGGTAGGAGGGAGGCATATTTCAAGTTGGTGACTTGGTCTTACTTAAGTTGGGTAAAGAACAATTCAAGCCACCCAGTGGCATGTTTGGTTCTTTGTTGCAAAAGTTTGAAAGACCATTCAAGGTACTTGAGAAGATTGGCAATGCCATTTACAAATTTGAGTTGCCAAACCACATGAGAGCTCACCATCTAGTTTTCCATATGAGTCAGTTGAAGCCTTGCAGAATTGATGGAGGTGATCCTAGCAGAGTTTCACTATTCAGAGCCCTCATATTGATTGCAAATAGATCAACGCTAGAAGTGGAAAAGATACTTACACATAAGACCACACACTTTGGTAAGAATTAAAGGCACACATACTTTTTTAATGAGAAAGAAAAACCTGTAGAGGATAATAGTTGGGAAAGGAAAGATATGCTATGGAAGTATGAAGGCAAGATCCAAGAATTCAAGAAATAGAACCTTGGGGCACTTAGGCAAGTGTTGGTTGGACATCGTTGGGATGGCAATGAGTTTAGTGGGGGAGGATGTAATGCCTCCGCTTGTGAATGGAAATATGCACATTGCTTAGGTGGGAATGGATGGTTGTCGCAGAAGGTTACAATACCAGACATTGCTTGCTCGATCAATGGATAGAGTGGTGAACCATTCCATGTTTCCTTTATACGAGTTGGAATGCCTCAGGGACATGAGCTAGACGTGCGAACCCAAGGGGTTGAGAGTCCCTTAGTTGAGTTGGGCACATTGAGTGCACTTGGATGCATTTGTTGAACATAGATGATCAACGGATAAGCCACTAGAGGACACAAAGTTGATAGATGGCACTTGGCTCCACCTTAGAGTTGAATGAACTTGTAAGTTCAAGGAAAGTCTCATATAAAAAGGAGGATGCCTCATAGGTTCTACAGTATTCAAGAATCATTGGTCATTCAGACAAGTGTAAATGAGCCGAGTGAAAAGTAAAAGAAGACAAAACCTGTAAGGGGTAGACTTGTGGTTGTTTCAAGGGTTGGATTGATAGTTCTTGTAGGCACTTGTGACTTGAGTAGTTGTAGTCTGTAAATGAGTCATAGGCAGTTGGCCACGCTCCTTTGTTGTATATTATAACATTTTTCATATACATAAAGTTAAGGCATTCACCTTCGGTGCCACCTATATTTGTGTATTGTGGTTTCTTTATTTGGATAAATATTATGTTCACTTTGTTTTATGTTCATTACATGTTGAAATATTGGCTAAGTATAAGTATTGTTGGGATGTTTTAAGGATGTGGTTGAACATGTACCTATTGTTGGATGTACTTGGTTTTGTTGGACTTAATTGTGCATCTAACATATTGTAGCTTAAATCAAAGTTATGGATGAGCCTTAAGTGAAGAGATTAATTTGGTTGTAATAAGCATAAATTGACCAAGAGTGTGTGGTTGAGACAAGATAATATCATACTGAAGAACAAAACTCTTGGGTTTGTAACATCATCTTTCTTAGATGCAAGAAAACAAATTAACAATCTCAAAAACTAAAAATATCTAAGTCCACCTCAAACATCATCAAATATTATTTCAAATGACAAGATTTTTTGGTATGTTACTACGCTTAAAAATCTTGAGATTGTATCACAAACACTAATCCATGGACATGTACTATCGTAGAATTTTCCCTTTGGAAAAAAAAATCATCTTGAGACTGTATCACAAACACTAATCCATGGACATGTACTATCGTAGAATTTTCACTTTGGACAAAAAAATCACCTTCTGGCTCTCGACCTCTCAGGCAAAATGCTAAATTGTAGCACGTAGGATGACTTAACGCTTAAGGCTGTAGTGCACGCACTTCCAACAAACATTGGTAGTGACGAGAGAACACCAAGCTCGGTAGTGATTCTGTAAATTTATTCATAGGTGAAAGGCTAAAGTAGTTCAATTTATGTGCAGTAGATATATTTCAATTTGAATCCACCACTGTAAACGCTTGCACAGTCGTGAAATCTTGTCTGAATGGCAATGACAACCATACCATTTGCGCCATCAACTCGTCCTAATTCTTTTTCTTCTAGCTATTCATTCAAAATTCGAAACAAAAGATGCTTCTCCCAATCATCAGCCAATCTGAGACACACAGAGAAAGAGGAGAAGCATGAATTTGATGGCAAGTACAAGTACAGCCCTAGTAAGGACATAGATATTAGTGAATATTTGCGTGCAGCTTCTGGGGAAAGGGAAAACGAGAGCCAAGTAAAGGCGTATGCCTCTCTCTTGCAGGGTTGCTCCACCATGAAATCCGTGGTAAAGGGTAAACAGATTCATGGCCACATCCTGAAGACTGGATATCACCACAGCATGCTCTTGAAAACTAAGCTGGTGATGATGTACTCCATTTGTGGGTTTGTTGAAGATGCCCGAATCATCTTTGATTATATAGAGAAGCCAACTTTGCTTTTATGGAATGCAATGATCAGTCTGTATGTCAAGAATGGGGTTTACGAGGAGGTCCTTGCACTGTATTATCAAATGGTACAGTCAGGCATACAGCCTGATAATTACACTTTTCCCTGCGTGCTCAAAGCTTGTGCAGGGTTGTCAGCTTTGCAGGAGGGGAAGGAGATCCACCATAACATAAGTGCAAGTGGATTTGAGAACGATGTTTTTGTGGGAAGCGCCCTCATAGACATGTATGTCAAATTGGGAAGGATTGAAGTTTCACGCCATCTGTTCGACAAAATGACTAACAGAGATGTGGTGTCATGGACTGCAATGATTGCACGATACGTCCAAACTGGGTACGCTGATGAGGCCTTGGAGATTTTTAATCAGATGCAAAGAGCAGGAGTGAAGCCTGATTTGGTCACTATTGTTAGTATACTCCCTGGGATCGCTGAATTGGCTTCGTTGCAACATGGAAAGGAGATTCATGCTTATGCACTCACTAGTGGTTTTGAGTTGGATGCTTTTTTGGGGAGTGCTTTGATAGATTTGTACATGAATTGCAGAGCTTTAGAACTTGCATGCAGAGTGTTTGACCGAATTTCTAGAAGAAATGTAGTATGTTGGAATGCCATGATCGGAGGTTCTGTTCAGAATGGGAAAGCTAATGAGGCCTTTAAGCTTTTGAGTCAAATGCAGTTGGCACGTGTTGAACCCAATTCGCGCACGGTTGTGAATGTTCTTACAGCATGTGCCAACTTGACTGCTCTGCAACAGGGTAAGCAGATCCACAATTACATGATTAGGAGGCAATTCAATTCTGATATCTATGCAGAGACAGCTCTTGTAGACATGTACGCCAAATGTGGGGATGTACAAATTGCACGCACAGTGTTTGACAAGATGTCTGAAAGAAATTTGGTTTCATGGAATGCTGTGATTGGAGGCTATACGCAAAATGGGCATGCTAGTGAGGCCTTACAACTGCTTTGTGAAATGCAAGTTAAACCGGACTTGGTCACAATTCTAAATGCTCTCCCAGCATGTGCCCAGTTAGCAGCTCTGCAGGAGGGCAATGAGCTTCATGGTTACATAGTCAGAAATGGATTTGAGTTAGATCTTTTTGTGGGTGTATCCCTCATAGACATGTATGCAAAATGTGGATTTATTGAACTTGCACGCTCAATCTTTGATAAAATGTCTCAAAGGAATGCAGCTTCTTGGACTGCCATGATTGCTGGTTATGGATTGCATGGACGTGTGGTTGACGCCCTCACACTCTTTAAGCAAATGAACGAGGCGGGTGTAAAGGCAGATCAAATTAGCTTTGTTGCTCTTTTGTCCGCATGCAGCCATGCAGGTTTAGTGACTCAAGGGTGGCACTTTTTTCATTCCATGAGTCAAGATTACAACATCACACCAAGCGTTGAGCATTATGCCTGTATGGTAGACCTTCTTGGCCGCGCAGGCCACTTACAGGAGGCATATAAACTCATCAAAGACATGCCATTAGAACCAGATGCTCGTATATGGGGAGCCTTGTTTAGTGCCTGCAAACTTCATTCCAATATAGAACTAGGGGAGTATGTGGCAGATCGCCTCTTTGAGTTAGAACCTAGAAATGCTGCAAATTTTGTATTGCTGTCAAACATTTATGCTGCTGCTGGCCATTGGGAGGATGTAGCAAAGGTGAGAAAAATAATGAAAGACAAGGAGTTATCAAAGAGGCCAGGCTGTAGCTGGATATTACACAAGAAACAAGTCCATGCATTTATGGCAGGAGACAGATCTCATCCACAATCAGTGAAAATATATGCACTATTAGAAACCCTAGCTATACAGATGAAAGAAGCAGGTTACATACCTGACCATAAGTTTGCATTGTATGACGTGGAAGGAGAAGAGTAAGCGATACTTTATTTGCAACCATTCCCATTATGAGGATTGTCAACCATTCCCATCAATTTGAACATGGACTATGTTCTGGTGGAGGGAGGTTGTTGATGATGCTTATTGAAATCCACAATTCCCTTTGGTTTCCATATCATCAAGCACATATGGAAGTCTCCAAGCAGTGGTATTTGTTAGCTTTCAAGGTTACTCTGAAAGTGTTTACATCTTGTTTGGGCGTGCTTCATGAGATGTAGGGTGCATGGTGTATGATTAACCCTTGATTGATTTGTAATGGACTTGCACATTGGAGGTGCCTTACTCATTGGTTAGTAAACCTCATATGGATGCTTGATTGACATTTTTTCTTGGAGCATTGGAGATAATTTGGTGACATTAAACATGCTGGCTACATGGAGAGGTTGCTTGCTTGAGAACACCCTACATTAGAGGAGGAGTGCTTGGCATTTTAGTGGAGGGCGTTGAGCCCTAAACAACATTGGGTTGCTTGGATGCTTGCATGGAGTCTTGGAGTTTCCTTGGGGACGCATAATTTGTGACAATGATCATTAAGTGGAGTGGACCTAAAGGAGCAGATGGCCTAGGAGAGGCATTGGAGCATTGGGGCCCTTGTAAGAGGAGCATTAGACCTTGGATGAAGAGTGCCATTGTCTTGGAGCCTTTCTTGTGGATCATCATCACCTTTGAGCTCGACTTGTGTCTCTTGTAGGAGGAGTGCTTCACATGTGTGGGCCTACTCACATCTTTTAGGTTGCTTGTAGTGGATCAGGTCCATTTGACTTGTAGACCTCCCTTCACCTATCATATAGATAAAAGAAGAAGTGAGTCATTCTCACAATTCATGCACTTGTGCTTATTTTTCTTTACATAAAAGAAGAAGTGAGTCATTCTCACAATTCATGCACTTGTGCTTATTTTTCTTTACACTTTGGTTAAAGATCTAGGAGGAAGAGCACTAGTCTCTTTCTCTCCATCATTCATTATTCATTGTACTCTATCTCTCTTGTCTTAGAGCACTAGGGTTTCTTTGAGGATTCTTGGATATTCTAGGGCTAGGGTTTTGGAGAGCTTCGAGGGTTGTATCGGCTTATCTGAAGCTAAGAGTTTGTACTTGAACTTCATCTCTTATATATATATAGTTTTCAGCCATCCAAAATTGTCTTATTGCAGATTTGATTTTCAGCTATCATTGACTTCATGATTTGGTAATTTCTAGCACTCATACATATGTCTTGCTGAGTTGACATAATTTGAGGCTGAAATTGTTAAGGGTTTAACATTGATATTGAAAACAATAGGCAGAATTTACTATTGTAATTATTGCTGTCATAAAGTGATTTTCAAATAGAGTTTATGCATGATAAGATTGCCGTAGAGGGCTGAAAATTGTGGCATAAGTTTTGGTATCTTTTCTCTTGAATTGCCTAGTGGATTGGGGTTGTTTAGAAATGAAATATTGTCCGCTACTTGCTGTTGTTTTATTATATTTCAGATCAGCCCTAAGGCTGTAAATTCACAAGGACTAGATCCAGGAAACCTTTAGGAAAGAGGTGAAGTTTTTGAAGTTGTATTAATGCTTGAATTTTGGAAATTTCTATGGTAGCAGAAAATATTTTAAATCAACCAAAGTTCAACCGAACAAACCGGGTAGAGACTCCAGCTTGAAAATACAATACACATGCATTTCTGTAGATAATGTGCTAAAATATGTTATATGTGATATAGGATAAAGACGAAGTAATATTTACGAATGGAGTATGCGAGTTTGTTATTAACGTAGACTCAAGCATGTTGCCAAATGTATAATGTTAAAATACATGTCATGTTCCCACTCAAGTGATGCTGGCCTGTTCGAGTTGAAGTAGATTCATTCCAATCACTTTGAAGTGCATTCTGGTCCCCATTTGGTCTTCGTCTTGTAAGTTGTAATGCTCCTTAGGAAAGGGATTGGCTATTCAAGGGCTGGTTCACATAATTCTTCTTATTGTTCGGGTAATTTTTAGCCTTTCTTGCATAGAGAGTTTAGGAGCTTAGCAACAAAATGATCACTTGTAAAAACACTGTAAAAAAATGCCACAGCTTAAACAATATCTTGAGCCAAATTTGCAGCTTGATACTTGATATACTTGACCCATTTGTGCGATCATGCGTTCATTGATTAAAGTTATTTCATGTCATGTTTAATTACCTCTTGCAAATTTCAGGTTTGATTTTCTTATAGTTGCATTGCGTGAGTGAGAATGTTGTGCAATTTGATTTCTCCTAAATATCATTTTGACTTATGATTATGATTCGCATGCCCATTTCGATCACCTTTTGTTATCATGTTTCATTATATGTTGGTGGTACATCATTCGTCAACTAAGATTTCATACTTCTCTTATGATAATCCTGGGCCATTCCGTTTTAATGATTTGCACTCTTTTAAAACATCGTTCCTGCATCAATTTTCCAACGTTATTTTGAACTTGCCCCTTTCCTTAGTAGATTATGGTTTTTGTTTTATTCCAATTCTAGCTTTGGGATCTCCCTCGAGATAGGCTGAATTTAATGCAGTCTGAAACATTGGTTTAAAAAAATATTCGGCAGGTTTCCTTTAAATTTTACATTTATTCACCTGTAATTATGAATTTATTGAGTAAATAGTGTCAAACATATTTGAATGATAAGGGGAGGGGTCCCATACTAATTAATTGGGGCTAAGCCTTATAGATTATCTCTTTAGGATTAAAGGATAAAATCTTCCAATCAAATTCTCTCAATCATAACTAGGCACATAAATCGCCTCTTTCAGTTTGAAATAATACAAGATTTGGGATTTACCAATTAATTATACAATATCCTTTACAAACTCTAACAAATTAGAAGGGCATATATAAGAATAAAGAAAATGGTTGTAATTTGTATATTATTTGGAAACGTTTGCCAAGAAGTAGTCACAAAAAAACTTAAGCAAGTGTGACCTTCCTCACAAAGAAATATTGTATTTTATGAATGGTATTGAACTTTATGCTTCTAAATGTAACACACCCAACCACCCTAAGTACCTTTTTAAGGGATGGGGTATTAAATTTTCATTTTTCCTCAACCATCTCAAAGTCTTCTCTAGAGGTTACCATCATCTTCTACTCATCAAGAGATTTCCAACGACTATAACCATGCTCAAAACTAAGCTCTAGATCAAAGGTTACAACTTCCTAAAGTTCTTTAGACCCTCATTGGTCCAAAGCTGCTCACTGCCACGTGACTTCCTATCACTTACGCCATCTGATGCAGCATTGACATGGTACCTTTCAGCTAACCCAATGGGCCCTCTGAATCAACGACTCCCTCTGATAGATCTAATGGTCCTCAGAGTTGAGCGATCAATGACTCTGATCACCTCTCAGAGTCTCTCTGTCAAAGTTCCTTTGTTTTAGACACTTAGACCACTCCGACAAACTCTCTCTGACCTCACATACTTCGATGGATCTGACCTACAGATCCAACAACCCCGATTTACTTTAAAGTCTCCAATTCTCACAACGTTTAATGACCCTTCTCACACTCCAGCTGCACTTAGCTTATGTGGGGCCCTTGGAGATCTACGACTGAGATTAAATCTCCCCTGCCTCCTTGGTCACTGTGGCTACTGTGTACTTATATTTTGACGTGACACGTGGTTCAATATCCACTTGACACGTGGACCCATCATGATGTGACACATCACCATAGGATACAAAGGCTCGCTCGACCGAAGATTGACACTTGCCCATTTCCTATAAACAAATTGAGTTACTTAGTTAATATTTTCTTAAATTTTCAATCCTCAATATACAATTATTTAATCCTCATTAGGGATAATTAATATTCATTAATTAAATACTCCCATAAATACATTTTTACTTAGCGTAATATACTGGCCCAATAATTAATGAGGATTTACTTTATCTCTCCTTCCCTCACGTCCCTTTTTTTTTTTTTGTATTAATTCAAATACCACTCTCATAATGATTATCTTATAATTTAATTAATTATATTATAGCATAATCATATTATATTATAATATAATTAATTAACTATAATACACTTATGTTTATTAACCTTGATTAATGTATAAATCATAAGCCGCGACTTATAACTTTGCACCTAAATTAATATTATATTAGCTCAACTATTTCACACCTCTCTCACGTGTGCCTTTCACTTTTTCCAACAATCAATCTAAAAAGGGAGTTTATATATATATATATATATATATATATATATATATATATAGAGAGAGAGAGAGAGAGAGAGAGAGAGAGAGCATTAATACCATCACACTCCGATCATATTCTCTCCTCTCTTTTCCCCAATGGTCAACTCCCATCGCACTCTGACCGTGTGCTCCTCTCTCTTTCCTCCGATGGTCAATTTCCATCGCACTTCAACTCTGTCCTCCCCTCTCTTTCCTCTGATGGTCAACTCCGATGGTCAAATCTGAAAAGAGTAATGTTTTAATATTATAAAATATTCATAACCTTGTAATTCTTGGGCCATCGCACTCCGAACTATTCGCTCCCAAATCGTGTGTTTCCATCCTTTTACTCCGACGATCCAGATTATTTTCGACATGAAATGAGAGCAGAGATATAATAAAGAAATGTACGGAAGTATCTCAGATATCCAATAATATAACATAAATGTATCAGAAATGCAACCATAAAAACAAAGATACATTAATACACAATTTTCTATTAATGAACGAAAATGTACAAAGACTATAAAAATACAGAGTGAAAGACTCGCTAGAATGGTGGCAACTTATCTCTGAGAAGAGATGTGATGGCTACTCTCATTCGCAAGAAGATGATTGTTACAATGAGGCTTCAAATGTATTTTTAACATAAGTCAAATCCAAAACCCTAACCCCGGAAGATGAAAAGCCAAAAGGTTTGCGGACCTCGATGGGGGTAGTTGATTAGTCAACTTCCTGGGGGTGTAACTTTTGCATACGATCTCCGTTTGGGGTGCTCGGTACACTGTTGGAAAGGTCTAACCGAGAAGATTTTTTTTTTAGTGACCTAGGTTAGTGCCTTTGGAAATCACTTGGGCCCCAAATCCCTAAAACATGTCCTTAAGGGCCTCAAAATGGCCCGAGAAGTTTGGAACCCAAAAAACTGTCGAAAATCTGTCAAGATGGAAAACTGTTTTTCGAGCCCGTGAAATAGGTGGGTGACCATCGATATCCACCTAGATCAATCCTCCCTCCTTAGGAAGCAATAGTCTCCATTGCATTGATTTCCCGGGGGAGAGAGGGAAGCGTTTGCTAAATCTGAATCTTGGTGAGTTACTTCCCTTGCTGGAGAAGTCGTGTTGCTTGGCTTGTTGAAGACTGTCACAAACCTGTTGTTGGCGGGGTTGTACATTTTTAACCAGTCGGGCTACTTGAGATGACTATGTGCAGAAGGAATCTTTGCGCGTTGTTGCAATCTTTTCAACCTTCTTCTGCTAGATAGAAGGTGCTTGGACCGAGGCTACAATGGTTTCAATGTTCTTCTATTCGTCTTTTGAACAAATTGTGAAGAACCTGAATTTTGTAGTATGAGATACTACCTTGCAGAACTGTTTAGGTGGGACAGTATTTGGAACTACCTCTGGTACTTTGTAGATATGACCCTCCAGAGAAACAATGACACTACGGGGTCGAAACTCATAAACAACATGGCATTTCCACATATATGGCTTGCCCAAGAGAATATCCACAAACATCCAACGGGGAAACAACAAATAATACCTCATCCTTGAAGGGTTGGATGCGATATGAAAATTGACACCACTGGCTGACAAAACGATCTCATCCCTGGCAAAGCCACTTGATGTTGTATGGTTGTGGGTGTGGTGTTGTCAACAATCCCAACTATTGGACAACCTCTGTTGAGATGCGGTTCTTCTGGCTTCCTTTATCAACAATAAAATGCAGTGGGGTCCCCTTCACCCACATATGTGAATGAAAAATGACCTCCCCCTCTTCAGGTTCTGTTGGTTATTCTGGTTGAATTGTTGTGGTCGTGACAATAGCAGTGGGATCTGCATCGATGATCTGTCTTCTATCAATATTTTCTGAATTAGGTTCCGAATCAGGGTTCAACTCCTTCTCTTTGATCTCAGCCACTAATGACTATTTTGAGTGACATTCATCGGTGTTGTGCCTGGGGATTTTGTGGAAATCACACCATTTTCCAGTGTCCTTCTTTGTCTTTCCGTGACCCTTCTTTTCCTGTGGCTTGGATTGGTTTTTAGGAGCTTGTTTGTTAGAGTCATTTTTATCATACTTTGGTTGTTGCGGATTTGCAGACCTGAATTTCCGTTTGTTTTGGTGCTTAAATTTCTACTTGATTTTAACAACATATCGATAAGCAACACCTAATGCTGAGATGTCCAGAAAATCCATTTCAGTTTAGATGTATCTGTGTAGAGCCCCATGGTATTTCAGAACTAGATGTCACTCAGAGTCTTTGATACCCAGCTTGCTGCATAAGGTATGGACGGTATTGGTGAACTTCGAAACTTCTTGGCCTCTCTCTTGCCGCAATGTGGTCCATCTCATGTACTGGTCCTCATAGTTGCCAACATGGTAATATTGTTCCTTGACTGCATCCACAAAAAAATCCTAAGTGGGCTTGGCCACATATATTCCATATTCCTCTATGGATATTTGCTCCCAATAAGTTTTCCACCAATGTTTGACATGGGGGAGAGCCTTAAGGAGTGCGAAGGTGATCTTTTCTCTGTCGAAAAAATTGGGAACAGAGAAATAACCTTGTAGCAGATTTAACAATTTGTCTAGGGCTTCTGCATCTATGTTTCCTTCAAATACAGGAATATCAAAATTAACTTGTATCTTGAAAGGATAGGTGCCTCCAAAGTGGTCTCTTGATGAAGATGCGCCTGCTGCTATCGGCAAATGTTGAAGGATGTGGAAAAAATTATCCATCATTTCGTCCCTCTCTCGCATGAGAGCTTGCTCAAGCAACAAATTAATAGAATCTTATGCTTCGTCATTTTTATTTTCTTCCTCCACGGAGGGTTTCTTGGGCATGCGAGAGTGATTGTCCTCAAGAGAGACAAGCTCGAGACCCAACTTGCTATACTCAGACCTCGTCAGGGACATGCACTGAAAAATGATCAAGAGCAACCTGATCTGATACCACTAATCTAGATTATTTTCGACACTAAATGAGAGTGGAGATATAATAAAGAAAGGTACAAAAGTATCTCGAATATCCAATAATATAACAGAAATGTATCATAAATGCAACCATAAACACAGAGATACATTCATACACAAATTTTTATTAATGAACGAAAATGTACAAAGACTTTAAAAATACAGAGTGAAAGACTCGCTAGAATGGTGTCAACTTATCTCTGAGAAGAGATATGATGGCTACTCTCATTCACAAGGAGATGATTGTTACAATGAGGCTCCAAAGGCCTTTTTAACATAAGTCAAATCCAAAACCCTAACCTCGGAAGATGAAAAGCCAAAAGGTTTGCGGGCCCTCATGGGGGTAGTTGATACGTCAACTTTCCGGGGGTGTAACTTTCGCATACGATCTCTGTTTGGGGCACTCGATACACCATTGGAAAGGTCTAACCGTGAAGAAATATTTTTGACTGGCCCATGTTGTAACATCCCTAGCCACCCACAGGCTGGGAAATGCCACCGCTCAGACACTTTACTTAGCTCTGAAACCGTTCTGTAACGTCCCCGACCATCCATGCTGGGCCATGCTACGCCAGATAAAACATACGTTCTCTGTGCGGGACATACTGTAACATACTCAACATCCAAACTAAGCTATGTCACATAAATTTCTATCTGCATGTGATTTAAACATATCCACACACATAACTCTTGTGGAAGCATTATATGTAAAACATAGGCATACAAATATATCTATAAATACACAGATTCACACTGAAATCACCGTAAACATACACATGTAGCATATACAAGAAATACCCACAAATATGTAGACAGTCATAACCATGCATAAGATAAACCCATAAAACTGAACACGTAAATAATAATGCAACATGTAATTTTATCACACAAATGACACTTATCTTAATAATAATGTCACCAACTACGTGAAGACTGTCCACAAACATCCTAGCCTTAGACCACACTGTTCACCACTCTTAACAGTGATTCACCCCCGAGCTCAGACTAAACTCCACCCGGGCAAAGGGATTCCTAACCAGGCTAAAGGCTCATGGACAACAGGAAAGACTCCGTCCCAGGTGCTCACTCAACTAACAACCTATAGTCCCTCATTCCCCACATGCCTGTCCCACCCAAGGAAGTGTGCCCCTTCTCCGCTCAACAATCCCTCAGCTGCCCGACTTCCCTTCCAGGGCTTCAACAACAGGCCGGACAAGAAGTCTCAGAGCCCTGTAGATGCATTTCAACACCTTCAAGAAGTTGATTCCCAACAATTCTCTCACCCAGAGAATTTCTCACAAGCCTGACAACCCACCTCTTCAATAACCCATAGGCCTGACAACCCACTTCTTCAGTCCAGCTTCCCATCTAACCAGCTATACCAACCTCTGTCTCCATAGATACAAGCTTGGTATAGTGACATAAAGTATGGAGGATAACTGACTGTGTGAGTGAAAAATGGTCATGGAATCATGGCTGAATGATGGAAGGAATCATGGAAAAGATGATCGTAAGAATGATGGGGAAGTGTGAAAATGAACTAAGTCCCAACAATATGTATCCATGTCTCCAACTTGACACTTGTCATGTTGGGAGCTACTTTGGCCCACTTGTCCGCAACTTTGGAACTTAGGATAAAATAATTATCCATACTTTATGGATTAAGAAATATTAATATAATATTCCTTTTTGGCTCAAGCTTCCTAGCTTAGCCCCTTTCCTTAACTTAGCCCCTCCCTCTCCCTAACTAGTGGATTTTAGTCCCCCATCTCTTTTATCGTGGTCGGTCTGGGCGCAACGATGTATTTTGTATTAAATATGAGACATGTACAAAAACAGGCACACTGGGCTTTAACATATAGGCACTAGCATAATTGGGTCATTTTGCGATGGCTGTTTCGATGCTCTTGTGACGTTATGTTGTTGACATTGCGACGGATTTGGAGTCTTTGAAACGTTGTTTTATGTCACGTGGAAATTGCGACGAACTTGAACAAACGTCGCAAGAGCGACAACATAGAAAATTGTGACAAAAAAAGAAATATCGTCGCCAATATGACAATATAGACAAACTATGTGAAACCAACATTTCGTCTCAATTGTGACAACAACTTTTGTGGTTTATATAGAAAAACTGTTGCAATAATTTAATCGGTTGTCGCACTAGCGACGACAACTTTTCGTTGTTTACATAGAAAAATTGTTGCATCAATTGAAGTTGTCATTGCGTGTGCGACGACAACTTTTCGTTGTTTATATAACAAAACCGTTGCATCAATTGAAGTTGTCGTCGCATGTGCGATGACAACTTTTTCGTTTTTATATAGCAAAACTGTTGCAATAATTGAAGTTGTCGTCGCACGTGCGACAATAAATTTTCGTTTTTATACAAAAAAACTTTCGCAACAATTGAAGTTGTCATCACACGTGCGACAACAACTTTTCATTTTTATATAGCACAAATGTCGCAACAATTGAAGTTGTCATCGCACAGGTGACGACAACTTTTCGTTTTTATATAGCACAACTGTTGCAACAATTGAAGTTGTCGTCACACAGGAGATGACATCTTTTTGTTGTTTATACAAAAAAATTGTCGCAGCAATTAAGGTTTGCGTCACAATTGCGACGACAAATATTTATTTAAAAAAAAAATAAAAAATTATTTTAGGCTGTAATTTTGATATTAATATTAATATTACCATATTAATTTTTTAATTGATATGTGCTCCATTTCTAATAATTTAAGAGACAATTAATGAAGTCAAAGCGCTAGGACTGCTTTGAACTGCTAAACCTATAATCTGATGCCCTCTCTGTCAAATCCATGAAGAATCTGCTGACCATATGCTCCTCAATTGCCCCTTTGAAAAAGAAGTTTGGCGACATGCCTTGCTAGGAGGGATCCCTTTTGACCAACTCCCTCATGACATACCCACTCTGCTAAAAACCTGGGCCACCCTCTGTCCTTTCTCTCTCAAGGCCAACCCTCAAATCAAGTGCTACTGGATGTCCCTCCCTAAATTCATCCTTTGGAAAATTTGGCTCGAAAGAAACTCCAGAATCTTAAAAAATCTAACCACTTCGCCTGACATCGTTTCTGCCAAAGCCAAATCCCTACTGGAAGACTGACTCTCCTACCTTTGGCCTTGCACCAAATCCCTTTATCTCAACTCCCTTGATAAATATTGGATCCATAACCTCGCTCTAGACCTCAAATCCCCCCTCCTCTCACTAAGGATCATGAAATTTGAACTACGGGAATTAGACTACTCTTGGGGGCTTGGAGTCGAATCTAATAATATAGAAGAAGATCTAAGCCTTTGGCAAGGACTTATCCAAGCCCGAAAGCTATAAATCAAAGAAATAACGGTGATAGGTGACTCTCAGATTTTAATCCAAGCTATGGTCACCAACACCTTGCCTACTCAAATGAATCTATGCCACATTCTCAAGAAAATCATGCGGCTCTCCCGCTCCTTCCAAAAAATTTACTTCTTTCATGTGCTCCGTCATCTCAACGTCGAAGCTGACCAAGCTACCAAATCCGCCACCCACTTGAGAAGGGGTCAGCTCTCCCTAAATGGAACTTTGGTTTTCGTCCCTCTCCCTTAGCGACAGCCGACGAGCGCTCAGTTGGTCCTCCCAGGGCAAGTGGCCTTCGTTCCCTCCCGACGTCATAATCATGGAAACCCTCCTCCACCTCCCTTGTCTATCCCTTCTCCCATGCGATGGTACTTATCTACACTATTCGCATCCCCTCCCCTCCCCCTCCCTGTCCTTCACCTCACGTCCCTCCTGCACCTACGCACAGATCTCTTATCCCTCCCGCATGGCATTCACGGGAGCCCCCCCTCCTCCCATGGTGGCGCATGAACGAGATACCGTTAAATTCAAGAAGGTGGAGAACTACTCCTGCTCATCTTTCCTTCCCAATTCTGTCTAGTTTCTTGCTTGGCTTGAGCTCCCAGTATTTCCCTCGGTTAGTGTCTACCCATTTACCTCAGCCAGGCCTCCCTCCTAGTCTTTGTCCACTATCTCGCAATGGAGTCTAGTTCCAACTCAACCACCCCCCCTAATCCCTCGCCCTCCCTGGAACTCGAAATTCGTAGGCTGAAATGCATGCTTAGCGCGCACAGAGGATTCATGCTCCGTCTTGACGGGGAAGGAGGTCGGAGGTTCAAAATGATGGAGGAAGATCTAATCCAGCTAAGGGAGGAAGCAGTAGAACCTCTAACCTACACAACTCAGCAAGCTAACAGAAAAATTGTTGATCTGGAACCAATAATTGAAAAGCTGGAAATTCAAGCTACAGGACAGAGCCGCCAAACAGATGCAGGGGGGAAGGAAACCACGAGCGCAATCTCCTCCATCCCGGGTCAGAAGGTTTAAACCCAAATTCCTCTTTCATGGAATTAGTTCTTTTTGGATCTTCGATTCTCTTCTTTGTAAGTTGGAGTATAGGCCCTTTTGCAACTCAGACAATCGCAATGTAAGTCGGTTCTTATTATGAGTTTAGTTATATTTTGGACTCTCAGCTGTTATGGGAATTCTAGGAATTTATAGCATGGAAACCCCTTTAGTACTCTCGAATCTCCCACAATGATCACATGGATGAATTATGTAAGTTTTCTCTACAGTGGTTATACCACTGGTTTTAATATATAAACCCCTTTCTTGTGTAAAAAAAAAAAAAAATTACCATAATAGACTCAAGACTAGTCTATTATATGAAAGTTCACAATCATTCACATGATAAGTTTCAAAGGCATAATTAAAATATGTTTCTCTCTTTCATATGGTAGCTAACAACAAGAGAAAATATGTATTATACCATGTCATACATAACACTATTGCACACTTGCTATATGATCATTTCATACCTGCTCATTATGAAGAGTTGCATACAACCCACTCAAAACTATCATTCAANNTAAACAACATAGAATAACCTTCAAGATGAAGACAACTAGTTAAAAAGTTCAATTTCATGTTCAACAATTAAACACATCCATGCATTCATATCAATAGACATGCATTCAAATTAATGGACATATACAATCCTATTCATGAATAATAACTTCACTCTGCATAAATAAGAGGTCTACTCATTCAATGCATACATTACACTCAAGGGTGGTTACAACTAAGTCTTTTTAACAATACAAATATACCACCAAAGATTATTGGTTTAACATCAATCAAACTCATTCATAGTATCCCTAAGACAAATTCCTCTTACTAGACATCTACAACACCATGGATGAAAGGTATATTTACTTTTAAACATGACAATCCTTAGGAACAAGGTTAATACATTTAAACCCATATACACTAAATAAAGGCAAGGACCATCAATCTATCAACCTCTTAACCTTCTAGGTAAACAACCCATCAATCAATAGGCCATTGAACATGTGAATCAATAATGCATAACATTTATACATTTTAAAACCTCCAAAGGGTGGACACCATTAAGTCTTGATGATAATACCAATGAATGATCAAATATAAGCACTTACATCAATATTAGACATCTTCATACTGGTTACAAAATAATCTCTAATCAACAACTTCATATAGTTATGAATATAAAGGAAAAAACTAGTTTCACTTATTCAAGAATAATCGGTTATGTTAATATGGCATCAAAAACACTATCATTCACTATGATTTAGCCCATACAGGTCTCTGTTGCCCGCCTCTAGTATTAATATTTTAGGCTGCAATTTTAATATTAATATTAATATTACCATTTTAATATTAATATTACCATATCATCCAAGTGGAACATGGTGTCTCCTATAATTCCTTGGATAATGGGGATAGGTCTCAATGCCTTGATAATGTGCATGAGAGGACAATAAATCCCTTAGGCTCTAAATGAATCTTTCGGGGACCTACAAGGGCCATGGACAATGCCACAAACCACAAAACATGCCCTATATAAGATATCATTATCATTAGAGTGGTATGTGGACGCCATTAGAAGGTTTTATGCATTAGGGATGGTTACTAGAGCCTTGACCATGGTTGGGTCAGAAGTCGAGGGAATTAGGACCTAAGTTAATATTCTTGATCTAATAGGCCATGATCAAGGCCTCAAACTACAACATAGTTCCTTTAAAGTGAATCGTTGTCATATAAGTAGGATATGGGTATAATAATGAGTTTTTTCATAGTAGGAA
>JASDQU010102736.1:265848-275869 GCA_032191745.1 Picea mariana | reverse complement strand
AACATAATCCCTTTAAAGGAAATATTTGGCCTCCAAGTTGAATATGTGTACCATTATGAAATATTTTGCATTAGGTACATGTGCATTAAGTAATTAGCCATGGTCAAGCGAGGAAAATAAGGCCCTTGGGTAATTTATGAATCCTTTAGGGATTAAAGGACATAATCAATGCCCTAAACCACATAACATGTTGTCTATAGGGAATCATGAAGATTTGAGTGAGATATGGCTATTGTTATAATATTTTGTGTATCAAAGATGGATATGAAGGATTTAACCATGGTTGGGGGATAAATCCAAGGAATTAGGCCTTAAAAAAATATTATTGGGTTAATAGGCCATGATTAAAGCCATGAATTACAACATGAGACATTTAAAGGGGATCTTTTGCATATGGGCTGGATGAAGTTTCCATTAGGATTTTTTGTGTAGTAGGGATTTATGTTGGGGCCTTGACCATGATTAGGTGTTGAAAATAGGGTCATTAATCCATAAAGTATGATCAAGGCCTTTAACTACAACATCATCCCTTTAAAGGGGATATTTTTCATATGAATGAGAAAGGGTTTCCATTAGGATTTTTTGTGTAGTTGGGATGGGTCTTCAGGCCCTGACCATGATTAGGGGATTAAAATAAAGTCCTTAATCCATAAATGAGTGTAACTAGTCTTATGGGACATGGAATATTCTTCAAACAACTAAAAAACAACTTTTAGAAATTAACTTTGTCCTTGAGCGCGATATTGGTACTTTTAGGAGGATTTACATAAAAGATATGAATCTCACGGATTTGGTTGTAAATGAAGCTTCTAGGGCACTAGTCCATGAAAAAGGACTCAAACCACCATACAAACTCAAATCATTGGCCTCTTGGTGGGATATAGGAATCATTAAGAGAATTTGCATACCAGGCATGGGTCTCAAGGCTTTGACCATGGTCAATGAAGGAAAACAAGGGTTGTATGATCTAAATTAGCATTTTAGGGATTATAATATTTAACATATGAATGAGATTTGGGAAATATTAGAAAAATTTAGATGCATTGGATGGATTTGGAGACTGTGACCATGGTCATGAAAGAAAATAAAGTGTCTTAAGATCTAAATGAAACTTTTAATGCTCATGAACCATGGACATGTCCTTGAACCACTACAAAGTTTCTTTCAAGGGGATATTTGGCCTCCAATTGGGATATGTGTGATGCTAGGTGGTTTCTTGCACCAAGGATAGGTCTAGGGGTCATAACCATGACAAGGAGAGAAAATAAAGGGACTCAAGTCATATATAAATATTTTGAGGATATTGTCCATGAACATGGACTCAAATCACCACATAGGACCTCTAAAAAGGATCTTTGATCTCAAAATGGGATATGGGTACCTATAGTAGTTTTTTCATACCAAGGATGGATCTTGGTGTCTTGACCATGGTAAAGTAGTGAAAAGAAGAGGCATATCAACTAAATGAATATTTGAGGCCTCATGGGATAAAATGGGGTCTTAAACCATTACATGCATCATTTAAAGGGGATATTTATCCACCAAGTGGGATACATATGCAATTAGAAATTTTTTTTGACCAAGGATGGGATTCAAGGCCTTATCCATGTTAGGATAAAGACACATTAGACCATTTTTATACTAAATAACTCCTAAGTGTCGAAATATACTAACATCGCCCCTTAAGAACAACCTAAGATATGTTTGAAGAATTTACAAAGGTGACACAATAGGAGAAAGAAGGAGGCATTAGAGCATATCCCCCCTTAATGAAAACTTATTAAACACCTAACATAGATCAAAGTTTGGAAAACTTCACTTCTGTAAGAGACTTTGTGAAGATGTCACTTCTATAATGATTAAATGAATAAACTATGATAAGATAGGAGGTTTTACAATAAGAAATTGAAGTCTTAATATATTATTCTATTTATTTACTGTGCAAGGAGAAGGTAAAGATTCTTACAAATAGGCCATTCATAATTTTGATTGGTTTGGACATTGACAACATTGTCATCGCTCATAATGATAGTACAAAATCCATAGGTGGGACATACAACCATGAATCCTAGAAATATTCTTTAGGCACTAGTGATTGTCCTTGGATCATGGTTAAGTCCTTGATATCCATACCTAGTGTGCCAAACCTCTTAATAACATCCATATTATATTTTGGTGTAAATATTCCATTTATAGGGCTTGGTGTAAATATTCCATTTATGCAAAATTACTATTACTCCCAGTACTAGAAGAGAGTTCCTTATCTATTGCAGGATGAATTAGATTCTTGTAATGCTTTGTGTTGAGAAGGTTAGGTAAGAATGTGAGTAGAAAGGTTGGGATGAGAAATATATAATCTTATTGCTTGTTTTTTTTCACCATGGTGGCCTCATAGCCTAGGTTGGTGGTGTTATCTACACTAGATGGTTGCGGTTCAATGAAAATTTTCTCTTACATGACCAATCTCTTGGACCAATTTTTGTTAAAATATAAGTCTCATTTTTTTCTTTATGAATATGAAAAATTACTATTACTCCCAGTCATAAAAACATTATGTGTTATGCATGCTATGTGTCATTTTTTTTTTCGGTTTTGAATTCAAGTATACAAGGAAATGAAGGAAAATTTCATGATGCAAGAGAAGAAAATGATTTAGACCTTTTCAGAGATGTGTTTTGGATTGTGGAGGTGACCACCCTTCAAACCTGCAATTTTTCAAAGACATTAAAAGGTTAAATGACTGAATAATAGCTAAACATCTATGAGGAAATAACCATGTAAACTCTAAGGGAGTTTTAGCCTTTGGAATACATTGTGCAAGAAGATTAGATATGGAGTCTATCGAATAAAATATCATCCCATGCTTGAGCACTCCATGCATAATCAAAATCCATCTTAACCATATGTATCTAGTGCATCATAGTTTAGGAATTCATACTTTGTTGCAGTCATCTTACATCAGCATGAAAATATCATGTCAACATTGGAGAATGGATGTATGCAGTTTCAAGTGCCTTGGTGGTTCTCAGCTGTCACCAAGTCAACAAAACCATTTTTATCTTACCAAATATTATCCATGAGGAAGATTGTATTGAAAATCTAAGGATAAGACCCAAGAAGAAATCCATCCTCAGTCACTAGGTTTCTTGCAGGCACCTGCAACTGGTTCAAGAAAATCATTGCTATATTTAGTTGTTTAACTACCAGGGCAATATTGCCATGTTACCAGAAAACCTATTCCGTTGGATACTGGAAAAATGGATTATTTGTTCACTAATTTGCAATCAACAACTCTCATGAAAGATGTAGTAGTCATTCACCTAGCCAATGAATTTGAATGGAAATTTAATGGATAGGATTGGAGCACTTCCTATTGCTTCAGATATTAGGAGGGAGTATAGATTAGTATGTATCCTCTGCAAACATTTAAGACCAGAATGAAACTTGGGGAATCACCATGGAAATTTCATATGTATGGAAAACATACACACTAAATGACCTAGATCCAAACAGGCTCACATGAATCCTCTATAGCTAGCAAATTTGAGCAAGGAAGATGGAGCTGACAAAGGTGAAGGTTCTCACCAGGCTTGTTAGCCACAAGACCTTTACAAAGAATTTTGAACCAGAATTATTTTGGGCAAGAATTCACAGAAACTAACAGAGGTAGTGGCTGTAAAGAAACCATCTGACTTTTCATGTAAATATGAAATCAATCTTCACGTATGAATCAAGCCTGCCACAATAGCTCAGAGGCAACAACTATAGGATTTTTAATCATAGAAATTCATCCCCACCTCAAACAATAACAAGAAAAGGGTTTTCAGGTAGAAGAAAATGATGATGATGGATGAGGGTAAAGATTAATCACCTAAGGCCATTGTTTAGAAAAAATGGCCCTAATGATTGAGACTAAGAAAGAAAGAAATTATATTAATGTCCACAATATACCAGCAACACCAAGAAAAGATACACAAAATTAAGTAAGAACTACAGCTTATAGTTTCGTTCTTTTCATCGATTTGGTCACATGTAATTAAGCTTTCCCAAAATGCAACCCTGATTATTACTTGAATACTAGTTCATTGCTAAATACAATTTCAATTCCCAATGATCATATTTCCCCCTTCCCACCTATAAATAGGAATATAGAAAACTGGAATTTTTATGGACCACTCCCCCTCCAAATTCTTCCTTACTACCATCTTAATATGTCAGTGCAATATTTTCCACGGAACAGACAGTGGGACATTTTTCTTCCTAGAAAAATCCAATAAGGTTATTACCCTCCTATGCATAAATGCCTTCATATACCTCTTTGTTCCGGATTTCACATTGTAAAAAAGGGATGCCTGCTTCATAAAATAAATTTTAAGAACTTTGTTATCAAAGGTTGACATATCCAAAAACTATGCTAACTGGATGCATAGAATGAAAACATCTTGTATGCTATTGTCATCTTCACCTCTAGATCAGAGATAGGTTCTAAAATTTATTTTGGGACTTTAAAGTGGACTGGCAATCACTAAGATCTCTTCTTAAGCATAAAACACCATGTCCATGACACAATGAAAATAGTGGTAATGCTCTTTGTCATGTGAGACACATTGAAACATGTCACAAGACTTTCAAAGTTGCATATATCATGTCACAAGATTTTGGAAGTTGCATCATTAAGAGAAGCTGAAATTATCATTAAGTGTATAAAAAAATTACATTCAAAGATATATACAAGCCATAGAAATAGCCTTGTGTATATTATCATCTATATAATGTACATATAACTGTCTTATAAAATTATTACATGACATCATGAATTTGTTTTAGTCTTTCTTTTTTCTTTCCAGTTCTTAAGAAACTCATTAATGTCCATGTCTTCGTTTACTGGGTGCTCTTCAACAGATGATGTTGTTTCTGTCCTTTCACACCGAGTACATCTGGTCTTGTACCCACAGCGTGGATGCTGTTGTGAGGGGCCATCACCTAAAAAGAAAAAATATTAAATTTATAAGGCCAATTTTTAAATATCATTGAAGTAGTTCATTAATATTAAAAAAAAACTCTGCAATGTAATTATTTACCTGGTCCTCTAGTTGGCACCGTTGGAATGGATGCCGACCTGTTCACCTAATCTTCAGGCCAAGGATGATCATCTATGACATTATCTACCATTGAAACATCAAAATTTATAAGTACAAAATTATTAAGCATATGATTAAAATATAGACATTTTACCATTGTGGGCCTCATTCATAGGAACATCTTGGGACTGCACCTCACTGGGATGGGGCTGCTAGGGAGCACCATGATCTTTTGGCCGTGTTTCACTATAAACGCTCTATTGTTCATTACTAATGGTAGGTTTGATAGTGATTGTCCATTGATTAAAACAAAGTAAGACATTAAATTATGGACGATATAAAAAATTTACGTATTTTATAAGTAACAAAAGGTTAATGTGGACTGATTTTTATTTACCTTATCCAACAAATTGGATCTTGCAGTTTGCCCCATGCTTTTCCTATGATCAAACACATATTATAAATATACTTGTAACCAAGTTGGAGGTCTTCATCTATGGTTTTATTTCCGAAGTCGTCACCCTACATTGCATAAGGGTATGACTTTTTAATGTTTTTGGCTGCAATTACCTTAAAGTTGTAAGGTGATACAAATAATATTCTTAAGATGTTTGGGTACTTATGATTCATGACTGTAACATCAAGTAGCCACCCTAGCCTAGCTTGTGTTGGCCATGTTTGGAAATCCTTGCTTTGGTTGCCTTTGAAGTGTCAAACAACCGATTGATGCAGGAGCATCGCCAACATCAAGCGAGTGTGGGCAAGTGCCAACACATTTTGGCACATGATAAATTATTTGAAATATTTTGAAAATTGATGCGCCAAAATTAAATGTAATAATTAAGAAAGATCATACTGGTAGATTGTAATCATACCTTGAGCGTCCCTCTCTCGTCTGAAGGACTAAGAGGCATTTATGCTAGTAAATGAAAGTAGGTAGCTTTGAATTCTTAGATTAGACAGTTTTAGGAGCAAGAGGGAAAACGGGTATAGACACCCTCACTTTTATCATTGTAACATTTAGCAACATGAGAAGAGAGCATAGGAGAGCAGAATCAGAGAGCTGTGTAGATTTAACCCCATGTACAAAAGTTCTAGATTAATACAAAGGTCTTTAGTTCAGACTCGGGGTGTTAAATTGCTTTCTGTGTTGTACATGATGATTGATATATGTTTGTTTACCCTCTATTATGCATTTTATTTGATGTGTGAATGTATGATTTTATATTGAATGTCTGAAATATGAAGAGAGGGAGAGTAAAGAATGAGTTTCAATTGTTTCTCCATTTGAGAAAGAGTTTTCCTGTAAGGTGTGCAGTGAAATTGTCCGCAAGGTGTGTGTTGACAGAAGTCAGAGTTCATCTCTACAAGATCAGGAGAGGTAACCTTGTTCTCATTCTCGTAGAAGTGCAAGTTGAGCACAAGAGCCATGCAAAGTGTGCGTAGGCTGAGAAGAGTCTTAGAGTTTGCAGCCTGAGGAAACTGTGAAAGACTGTTGTCGCAGGAGAGTGCACAGAGTCTAAGAATTTCAAATACTTGGAGTGTATTTGAATAAGTGCCGCAAGGAGTGCATGCAGGAGTCTTCTTGAAGACTCGAGTTGTGGAGAAAGCTTAGAAGGAATAGAGCCTTTGAAGTTGTCGAAGAGAAGCTCAAAGAGAACCAACGCCTTGAAGTATTGGAAGGAGGCACAGTGACATTTTTTTGTAGGAGAGCAAGTCCTGAAATAGTGAGAGAATTTGAGCCATCCAATTGGAAGGACACGTGTCACGAGATCCTCTCTATCAGGGATTCATACATCGGGTTTCAGAAGAGGAAGTCTTTCAACTTCGTGAGTGGCGAACTTGCGAAGAGGATCAGGACCATCCATCTGAGAGTGGACAAGTGGCATGCTTGAAAACACGGAGGTCAGAAATTCATTGACCAATTTGGGGTTTCGTTGGTTGAAGAACTGAAGGCTTAGCAACAGGATTTACGAAGTCGCGAAGTTCGAAATTCCAAAAAGGCAGGAAGTTTCATCATGGGACCCGCGTTGACGACATGTCAGAATTTTGACATTTCGACATATCAGAGGATAAGAGGTCAAGTCTTTTGTCCCAAAAGTGGTGAATTCGCAAGTGGCGAAGTCACAAGAAAATCACAGTCGTCCATCGGAGGAGGATAGATGGTAGAGATCTAGGGATCTCGCAAGCTCACAGGTTCGCAGGGTGAGAGCCCAAGACTTGGGTGCTCCAAGTCACGAGTGGTGAAATCGCGAGGAGCGAGGCTAGCCATTGGATCCAGGTTACGGGAGGACTGTTGGATCAGGAACCCCATCACATTTCATGCATTCGGGGATTTGGAGGCTGAAAGGAGTCACTTTCGACATCTGAAGTCGCAAAGTACCGAGAGTTGAGGTATGGAGGAAATACATGGTAGAACCACAAGGTGGGCTCGGGAAAATCGATAAGAGGACACATGTCGCCTAGAGAAGGGAGTCTACGCTCCATTGATTTCTCGTGTCTTGGGGGTTCATGAGATAAGAGCACAAGGGTTCAACCCTTCAACTCGCGAAGTCGCGAGTAGCGAGAACGCGAAGAGAAAAGTCAACATCGCTTCTTGGGGTTTCAGGAAAGGAAGGTGCCAAGGTTGGACGTGGAAACTCACGAAGCAACGAGAGGCGAGAGGTGTTAGCGCTTATCCTAGCCAGTGTTCACATAAGGAAGGAGCTGACCGAGGAAGGGCCATACCTGTATCAGCGATTCAGGTATCGCAGATTTGAGAAGGAAGAGCCGAGAGTCACGACTTGCGAACTCGCGAGATTGCGAGNGGTTTCAGGAAAGGAAGGTGCCAAGGTTGGACGTGGAAACTCACGAAGCAACGAGAGGCGAGAGGTGTTAGCGCTTATCCTAGCCAGCGTTCACATAAGGAAGGAGCTGACCGAGGAAGGGCCATACCTGTATCGGCGATTCAGGTATCGCAGATTTGAGAAGGAAGAGCCGAGAGTCACGACTTGCGAACTCGCGAGATTGCGAGTTGTGAAAAGGACCTGTGGATCGATAAAATTGAGATTCCCGTGAGGAATCAAAAGAGTCGATCCAGCTCAAGGGGATAGAGAATGATCCTGTGAGCGGATCTCGGTCCGAGGGCCGATAGGTCTGCGTCACCCATCATCAAAATTTTCAAGTACTTTATATAACCACAATTTTATTTAGATCTAAAGAAAAATAAAGCTAGTATTGAATTCAAAAAATTGTAATTTACCTTGGTGTACCAGTTATTTGTTCTCCTGATTTTCTCAAAATCTTCTCTTTTGCATCATCAATGATTGCCTTCCACTCTCTCTCTGGAATTGAGGGAGGAAGTTCATACCTAGAATTTCTTACCAATCTTCATCTATAAACATCTCAGGTATATTTTAAATATTCATCCGCTGTAGATGTGACCGCTTTTGTATTGAACGTGTCTACACCAAAGAGGCCTTCAAGATAATCCATAAGTTACTTTTTGAGGTTGGAATTCTGGAAATTCCACCTCATGCGTAAGGTTTTCCAAAAAATAGACAAGGCATTTATCTCTATGTGCCTATAAAAAGGTCGTTTCCTACACATAAAAAGATATGATCATTAATTTAAAATTAATAATCTAGACAATTTATGTATGAGGACAACATTAAATTATTAAAATATGAATTAAAACTACCTGGGAGTCTTGATTGTTTTAATGGAAGTCCATTATCGTCGACCAAAAATGTGCATGGAACGGTCCTCGTGCTTGTCACACGTCTAGCTCTAGAAAATGCAACCATCTCAACCACATCACTATGATCCTCATCTCTTCCACCCTCTCTAGACTCTAATCGAGGTGTGGATGCATGTCGGTGCATGTCATTGCTCCTATCTAAATGAGGTGTGGAAGATGGAGAAGTAAATAGTGCTCTAGCAGCTCTATGACCTCCCGCATCAAGACTTTGTAGCGTCTCTGTAGCGCCACTACTACCAACCCCGTGATGAACATGCTCCAAATATTCCTTTATAAAAAAGAAAATGTTTTTTCGTGAGATAATGAAAAGTTAAAGAACAAATTATCATAATTGAACATATGAGTGCATTAAACAAAAAAAAATTAAATTATGGTTATTACCTTATATGTGTTAAGTTGTGACATAAGGCGCTTGATCCTTTCTTTGATGTCCAGAGTTTGTTCTGGACAATCTAACAAGCTAAATAGTTCCTTGTTAGCTTTAATGATCTTTTTTTTTTAATGAGAGAATCGGATCAATGCAAGAATAAAACCCCTCCTCATCGACGGAATCATGATCCACATGGCCTGCTGACTACGTATAATTTCAGTAAAAACAATGTTATTTCAATAAAATTATATAAGCAAATAATAAAAACAACATAAAATGAAAGTGGAAATTGATAATCATTTACATTTTCTGCGGCTGGCCCTTTTCCACAATCATCCTGCCACATTATAATATAATTAGAACCCACAAATATTTAAAAAATTGTTAATGATGACAAAAAAACAATGTTAACGATAATATTTACAACAATGTTAAGGATAATAAAAAACTATAATGCAATAAGTAGAGGTTTCTTAAAGAGGTGTTGCATAAAAACCTACACACTATTAGTCAATGTGTCTATTCAATTCAAATGGTAATCCACTAATAACTCTTCCCTGAGAGCTATCTTTTTTATTGTGCACAGGACTATTCGATTCTCTTCACATCCCTCAAATATGCAATTCGGTTGTTTGTTTGTTGTCCCGGGTCATGTGTTGTTTATAAACCCTGCGATATTGCTGGAAGCTTTAGGCCTTCCATCAATATAGATAGTCGCTCCCTTATTTTTATCCTTGTTTATTAGTTGTATATAATTTGCGGCGAGTGCATATCTCCGCATACTTTTCATGTACCGGACCAGCCACATCCAATCGTTATAATTGTAACATG
>JASDQU010102736.1:194426-236580 GCA_032191745.1 Picea mariana | reverse complement strand
TAGTGAGTTAGGTATTAGGGGGTTAGTGCATTAGGGGATCAAGGATTAGTGGGTTATGGGTTAGTGGATAATGTGTTGGGGATTAGAAGTCAAAGGGTCACATGTTAGTGTGTTAGGGATTAGGAGTTAGTGGTTATGGGTATTAGGTTAATGGTTAGTGGGTTAGACATTAGAGGTTTTTTTTATAACTAGAGGAATTTGTAATTTCCTTGGATTACCTAGGTGAGACACAAGTTCAAATCTAGCTAGCTTCCACCATAGCCCCTAGATTAGTGCCAACAACTTGCAATCCAATGCCTAGAAATAAACTTATGACATAACAAGAGTCAAGAAGTTCGAAGACACACTTGCAAGGGGGGTCCCACTCCTGGGGGGCGTCTACCATTCTAGCCTTATCACAAAAAGCCAAAATATCATTGTGGATTTGAACCTGGGTGAGGAGAGTGAGAGATCTACCTCCCAACCATTCAGGTTAGGTATTAGAGTGTTAATATGTAGGAATGTAAGTGTCAATGAGTTAGTGGTAAGTGTCTTAAAGGTTAGGGGTTAGTAAATGAGTGCATTAGGGTTTAGTTCATTAGTTCATAATGGGTACTTAGTGGGTTAGGGGTTAGTGCGTTAGGGTTTAATGCATTAGTTCTTAATGGGTTAGTGGGTTACAGATTAGTGCGTTAGGAAATTAAAGGTTAGTAGGGTAGGCTTAATGGTTTTGGAGTTCAAGTAGGTTACTATATCAAGAGTTAGTGGGTTAAGAGACATTAGGTATTAATGGGTTTAGAGGTTGTGGGTTAGTAGGTTAAGAGTTGTTAAAGTTTATTGGGTTATGTAATATAGGTTATTAGCATAAAATAATAATTGACATTTAAAAAACTAATATTTGTTAAAAAAATTAATCAAAGGTTTTATTTGTTCAGTTATTTTAAGTTATTATGGAGAACCATGTGACCAAAAGGATATCTTGATGGAAAATGAGGCATGTTAGGCATGTTTTGGGTCTCTACTTATGATGCCAAAATGCTCATACTAGTGTTTTAATATGGGATGCTATCAAAGTTGCTTGTTATATATATGTTAAAGTAGTAATTAATATGACAATCTCTCTTTTAATGTTATAATAAACATAATAATATATTATTTTAGATGTTAGTGTGATGTAAATACAATCGTAGTTATGGGTGAAACAATGTCTGTAATTAATAATGAGCATTAAACAAAATAAAAATCATTTCAACAAGACATTGTATCAGAAATTTTGCTTAGTTGTTTCTTTGGTAATATTTCCTTTGAAATCCTTTAATGATTGTCCAAGTTTAGGTTCCATAAAAAAAAGCACACAAATCTATTATGATGGATGGGACAGGACTTGTAACCAACATTGTGATGACTAAAATCGTACCATTGATATTGGTGGACTAAAGGGATTAGCTTGCAAATGGGACATTTTTTATTGTGACCTAATATTTTTCGTATCCTCCATTGATCAGAATTAAACAACTTATAGCTTTCGTGAAAACCAATTGAGATATTTTTATAATCTGAACTTTCTTACTTTGGTACGAGGTGTTATGAAGTTTTCGGGGTTTTGTTTTGTTGGTTAGAAGTGTCATTCCTTACCATGCTTTATATCATTAATTTCTTGAGGTGCAAGCTAAGTATAAGTTTTATAGGTGTTATAAGTTTTAGGGATTAGGAGTTGTAGTGGTTATGTCTTATATTATGGGTTATAATGTATTGTGGAAGTGGTTATTTTTGTTGGGATTCATATGGGTTAGGAACGAGATGGGTTATAGGGTTATGGATCAAATGGTATAGGAATCCACTGTTATTTTAGTTAGATGCAATAGAAGGTGTAAGGATTAGAGATTATATGTCTTTATAGATACCAAGGGTTCTATTAGTTGTTAATGAGATATGGGTTATTGAGATTATAGATGGTAGGGGATAGGGACGTTATATTAGGGTTTACAAGCTTAAGACTCTAGTGGCCTTGAAAGTTCAAATTTTGTTGAAGACCTTGATTAMATATATAGCATCCAACAAAAAACCCATCTGGTCAAAAGAAGTGTTAYCATTGCTAGGTTTATGAGGATGACCATGTTGAACTCTATAGGTGAATAAGCCAAAAAAAATATTGGGAAAGATAAATACATTTAATACATGAGAAGGAATAAATCACCGATTAGTTCTTATGGTTGAATTGTTGCGGTCACAACAATAGCAGTGGGATTTGCGCYGATGATCTGTCTTCTATCGATATTTTCTGAATTAGGTTCCAAATTAAG
Organism: Picea mariana; assembly: GCA_032191745.1. Taxonomy (NCBI): domain Eukaryota; kingdom Viridiplantae; phylum Streptophyta; class Pinopsida; order Pinales; family Pinaceae; genus Picea; species Picea mariana. The sequence continues at coordinate 234,298 of JASDQU010102736.1, read as the reverse complement.
GTTCAACTCCTTCTCTTTGATATCRACCACCAATGATTGTTTTGAGCGACATTCATCGATGTTGTGCCAAGGGATTTTGTAGAAATCACACCATTTTCCAGTGTCCTTCATCTTTCTATGACACTTATTTTCCCTTGTCTTGGACTGGTTTTTGGGAGGTTGTTTGTTAGAGACATCTTTATCATACTTTGGTTGTTGCGGATTTGGAGACTCGAACTCCCATTTGTTTTGGTGCTTAAATTTCTGCTCGATTTTAACAACATCGATAAGCATCACCCAGTGATGAGATGTCCATAAAATTCATTTCAGTTTGGATGTATCTATGTAGAGCCCCATGGTATTTTAGAACTAGATGTCACTCGGAGTCTTTGATACCCATCTTGGTGCGCAAGGTATGGAAGGTATTGGTGAACTCCAAAATTTCTTGGCCTCTTTCTTGCCGTAGTGTGGTCCATCTCATGTATTAGTCCTCATAGTTTCCAACAGGGTAATATTGTTCCTTGACTGCATCCATATATTCCAGATTCCTCTATGGATATTTTCTCCCAATAATTTTCCCACCAATGTTTGACATGGGGGAGAGCCTTAAGGAGTGCGAAGGTGATCTTTTCTCTGTCAGAAAAATTGTGAACATAGAAATAACCTTCTAGCAAATTAACCATTTGTCTAGGGATTCTTCATCTATTTGTCCTTCAAATACATGAATATCAAAATTATGTTGTACTTTTAAAGGAGAGGTGCCTCCAAAGTGGTCACTTGATGAAGATGCGCCCGCTGCTATCGGCATGCATTGAAGGATGATGGAAAAATTCTCCATCATTTCGTCCCTCTGTCACGTGACAGATTTCTCAAGCAACAGATTAATAGAATCTTCTGGTCTGTCGTTTTTATTTTCTTCCACCATGGAAGGTTTCTCGGGCATGCGAGAGCGATTTTCCTTAAGAGAGACAAGCTCGAGACCCAACTTTCTATACTCGGACCTCGTCGGGGACATGCACTGAAAAACGATCAAGAACAACTTGCTCTGATACCACTGATCGAGATTATTTTTGGCACAAAATGATAGTAGAGATATAATAAAGAAATGTACAGAAGTATCTCAGATATCCAATAATATAAAAAAAATGTATCAGAAATGCAACCATAAACACAGAGATACAGTAATACAGAATTTTCTATTAATGAGCAAAAATCCACAAAGACTGTAAAAATACAGAGTGAAAGACTCGCTAGAATGGTGGAAGCTTATCTCTGAGAAGAGATGTGATGGCTACTCTCATTCACAAAAATATGATTGTTACAATGAGGCTCCAAAGACATTTTCAACATAATTCAAATCCAAAACCCTAACCTCGGAAGATGAAAAGCAAAAAGGTTTGTGGGCCCCAATGGGAGTAGTTGATACATCAACTTCCCAGGGACATAATTTTTGCATACGATCTTCGTTTGGGCTGCTCGATACACCGTTGGAAAGGTCTAAACAAGAAGAACCATTTTTGAATGGCCTAGGTTAGTGCTTATAACAATCACCTGGGCCCCAAATCCTTAAGATACATCGTTTAGGGCCTCAAAACAACCCCGGAAGTTTGGAACCCAAAAAAATGTCGAAAAACTGCCAAGATGGAAAACTGTTTTTCAAGTCTGTGCAATAGGTGGGTGGCCACTGATATCCACCTGGATCATATGATGTCTAAACTACGAAAGGGGGAACAATATTAATATTTAATAATTATATTATTTAACAATAATCACCATAGCTCTTCGCACTCCGATCGTGTGGTCTCATCTCCATCCTCCGACGGTCAAACTCCAAATGGGAAGAATATTAATATATATACATAAATATATATAGGTTGAGAAAGAGAATGGAAATTATATTTTCTAGGCCTTTAATAATTAAATGAATACATTTACCAGGACTCTCCAGGAGTGTCGTGCGACCTGTGCAGAAAAAAAATGCTTAAACATGGGAAACTTGGAAATATTATTCTTTGAACACAGTGGAAATAAAGTCCAAGCTTTCGATTTCTCATGCCCAATAGTGGAAATCACATTTTTTAATAATTAACTTTCTCAACTTATTATTCAAATTATTTAGGCATTTAACTGGTAACTTTGGCAATTTCACCTAGGTTTACAAGTCTTTACCATCCATTCACATTTGTCCAGAAGACATAAGCATTTACATATATCAATTCATGCAAATTATTTATTTAAATTATTTTTCTAGAATATTACATTTCTTGGAAATAAAATCCACCATGGTAAAACTATGGTTTTACCATAAATTATTATCCTCCTTTCTTTTATGCATTTCTTTTCTATTTTCAGGGATTTTTTACTATGTTCTATTCTTTCCCCTTTGGAAAATAATTTATTGTGTAACTCTTGGTAAAACTATTTTCTTACCAAAATACTAACGAAACTTAATTTAATTACAATGCATCCATTTCCTAATTTCTTTTTATTTCAAATTAGGAATTTGAATTTTTTCCCTTCTTTTTCCTCATTATTTATTTTAAAAATACTTTGGCTTTCTTCAACATTTAACTTATTCTTTTAAGGCCAAACAAGGGTATGCACTTCCCTCTAATCCTAAAGCCTAGAGTATTTCTTAGGCCAACATAATAGGCAGGGCCAACTAATCAGTCTTTGTGTTTCTATCAATAATTGCATTCCCTATTACCAAGATTATTTTGGGAGGACTTTGGCAGCTTAGTCTTTACTAATAACTTGATAATTTGTTCACATAGATCACTGTAGGTGACCAACAAACACTCTATTCACCAGGTTTTACACGTCTTTACCATCTATTCACATTTGTCTAGAAGACATATAAATACACATTTACATATAACAATTCATGTAAATTATTTATTTAAATCATTTTTCCAGAATATTACATTTTTTGGAAATAAAATCCACCATGGTAAAACTATGGCTTTACCAAAAATTATTATCCTCTATTTTATGCATTTCTTTGCTATTTTTAGGGAATAGTTACCATGTTCCATTGTTTCCCCTTTGGACATTAATTTACTGTGTAACTCTTGGTAAAAATTATTTCTTTCCAAAATACTAATGTAACTTAATTTGATTACAATGCATCCAATTCCTAATTTCTTTTTATTTCAAATTAGGAACTTGAACTTTATTCCTCCTTCTTTGCTCATTATTTATTTTAAAAATTATTTGTCTTTCTTCAACATTTGTCTTATTATTTTAAGGACAAACAAGAATATGCACTTCCCTTTAATCTAGAAGCCTAACATATTTATTAGGCCAATAGAACATGCAAGGCTAGCTAACCAGTCTTCATGTTTATATCAAGAATTAATTTCATTGTTACTAGGATTGTTCTAGGAGGACTTTAGCAGTTTAGTCTTTAATAATAACATGAAAATTTGTTCACATAGATTACTGTAGGTGACTAGCCAACACTTTATTCATACCCGTTATAGCAAGTTTTGCCTCACCCCATGCAACTTGATTAGAAGGCCTTTCCATTTCTCTATGCATACTTGAAGTCCCCTTTTGCACTTCCCAGAGCCAAAAAATCATATTTTCCCACTTCTACATGCCCTACAAGTTAGACAACATGCGTATATGCAGGTTGCACCACTACAACCTGTGTACATCGAGTTTGGTGCTCAAAAGTAAAAATTGTGTCGGGTTTTCATGTCACGTCACGAGATCCATGATCCTTGACATTCCATATACTAGAAACATTCAGACTTGACCCTTCAGTTCCATTTGAAGGCTGTAAATTGGGCCATATCCAAACCATGAAAGAGGAGAGAATTCAAATTTTGAGAGAAAATATACTTTGGAGAAATTTTCACTTCACATTGAGTTTGCATCCCTTTGTCCTTTAAAGTATGAACACATTGTTCAACCCCCAAGCTCTTCTGTCTTTGATGGAAAACTTCATTGTCTCTCTTATATGAGCTTATCTTTGGTGGATGATTGAAGTGGTGGAGGCCCAGCTGGAAGGGACTTAGTTTCTCGGTTCCGATATGTGCCGACATGGAAGTTTGTCACTCATACACTTCTGTTGATCATTTTTTAATAGAAATACTCTTTTCATATCCAATTGATATATTGCAAATATTTGAATTATTATTCCATGGGCGTAATTGTTATGAATGTTAATGGATTATGCTATTGTATGTTCTAACATTATATCTTATCATCATATGCTTGTCTGTCTTGGTTTTTGAGAACAAGTTGCAGGTATAAATCTTTGAGTTGCGCACTCAACAATGGTCTTCATCGAACGTCCGGACGAGGTAGGCTCTTTATCTTGTCTTGTTATCATTTTAATTTATATAGCATACTTGTGATTAGAGTTGATTTCTGCAATCATTCCTTTTGTTGTGGTTTACCCCATGCCATAGAGTGATTTTCCTCGTAACAGAATTGGTGACCATACTGGGGATTGAATCTTCTATTTTGGAGTTTGGAGTGTTTTTCTACTTCGATTTCTCTCAGTTCATCCAAGTTTCCTTGTCACCTGATTGCTTGACAACCTATTTTTACTTTGCATCTGAGTTTCTTGGCTTAACCTTTCCCAGGCAATGTTTTAATACATATACACGGTTTTTCCCTTGAAAAACACATACATATGCGAGTTGTCCTTCTATAGGGCACGTACATACACGATTTTTTCTTAAACAGTCACATAAATCAACTTTTTAAGCTTACTTGCCGAGTTTGGTGTTTGCTAGGTGAATTTTGATGGTTTTTGAGTCTTCTTGGGTCTCTTTCCTAACTATTGAGTGATTGCAGAGTGATAGGAAACCTTTTTATGGTTGAATTTTCTGGTGATTTTTTCTTTCTAATCATCTTTTTCATTGGTTGTCCTTGCATCTTGGTTTGAGTGTTCGCTTCTTGGTATCCTTCTTGGTCTATCTCTATTTTCTTGCAGTAGGGTATATATATCAAGCTACTATTCAGTCCTTTCATTTTCATTCCTTTATATTCAAAATAAAAAAAGTATACATTTTTCATTTTGGCATTTTCTCTTTTGGTTTTTTAGTATTGATATTGATACATATGGAAAGATTGCATCTCATTGAAATTGTAGAGTTGAATTGAAAGTTGCATTTTAAAAAGCTTATCATCTTTTGAGAATTTAAGATTAGGACTTAACACTTTGTTTATATTCATTTCTTTGATTTGTTGAGTCATAACATCATCAATTTCATGACCACATATTTTGAGTAAACAAAGCCATTAAAAGTAATGCTAATTAATTAAAATTGATTAGAAACAATTTTATTTTTCAGAGTACACAAACAAGCATAGGATATAGGGCCTTGGAATAGGATTTTGTGAGTAAACTTCTCCAAGGCTATTAAAATCAACATATGTGTCTGACCAAGGAGTGGCGAAGTCCATTAGGTAATTAGTGACGTCAAGATGCTCCACTCACACTAGAGTTAAGCACGAGGTCATGTGAAGTTGGTTGCAAAGATAGCCCTCTAATACCTTCTTAGTGTCAGAGATATTTATGGGGATATATTTGTATTTGAGGGTCTTTCTAGTACCTTTACCTCTCTGAGAGGCGGTGCTTTCGATATTTCGGGCTTTGTTACCCTACGTATACAGTGAAACTGACTTACGGTTGTTCTCTTATGTATTGGTTGGCTTTAGTTTCTTGACATAGGTATCCACATAGGTTACTTGCAGGGGCTATTCTGCAAGTCCCCTTTGTCAGATAAGGGTCAAACAAAACAAAAACTTTATGGAGGATTACCTCTCTCTGGGGTTTTAACTGAATATGTTGTTAAGTCCATGAGGGAACTTATAACTGATTCTGATACCTCCAATATTTTGAAGGGAGTCTCAGGCCCCTCTTGGGTGAGACATACCTACTCTAGTGAGGGAGCCCCTTTTTCATCCACTATAGCCTATTTGTGTACATTGGCCTTTTTTCTTTACTTTGGTGTGCTCTTTGATTATTAGTTGGACTTAGGATTTTGTATTGCGTCATGATTTTTCATTGCTATGGTTAGTGGATCCCCTGTGACTCTGTCAGTTAGCACTACCCAACCCATGGTCTTCTCTCATTCCATGGGGAAAAATCCTTTTGTATTTCCGATTGGTATTCCAAATCATGATACTCAGCCAATACCTTGGGCCTCTAATAATTTTTATCTTGGTATGCAACACATGTCTTTGCACTTGCCATCCTTTGTCTCATCTTCCTATGTGAATCCTAGTTTTGGATCTGGGGGCATGATGCCTCCTTTTTCTCCCTTTTCATTTGGTGGGGGTCATGTCCCTCAACCAAATCCCATGGTTGGAGGTTGGAATCCTCCTTCCTCTAGACCCAATCCTAGCTTCACTTTTCCAGGAGAAAGTTCTCAAATGGGTGGCATTTATTCTTATTACATCCCATACATCTGTCCTTCTTTCGATATGTTGGTTCATATAAAATCTTTTCTCATGGTGGACCTCCTTCTTTCCTCTAGTGTTTCATCTAGGGGGAGTCGGTTTTATATTATGGGAAACCCCCTTCATGGAGTTCCTTCATTTGGGGGCAACATATATCCTCATCTAAGTAACCCTTGTCATGTCACTTTCTCTTCACAAGCATCTTCCTCAGTGATGATTCCATTACAACCCTTTATGAATCAGTTTGGAGGAGGATACCACCCTGCCGAAAAGGCCATGGTGTATAACAGAACCCTTCCTAGCCTGCAACCTCTCAAAATTAGTCTTTATCAAAAACTGGGTCTCAAATGCCACAACCAATCATTGCAAGTCATGCTAGAATCACAAGTCCAGTCATTGCAAGTCATATTGGAATTATATGACCAACCTCTGCTAGTCATGTTGGAGATAGGTCAACAAACTCTGCAAGTCATGTTGAAGACTAGAAACCATCCACTACATGTCATGTTGGGGGCATAACTATAGTCACTGCTAGTCACACTACACATACATCACCAACTTATGCTAGCCATGTTGGGGATTCATCACCAACCTCTGCTAGTTATGTTGGAGATTCATCAACAACATATGCAAGTCATGTTGAAGATCTGTTACTAGCCTCTGCAAGTCATGCTGGGAGCATGTCACCAACCACTGCAAGTCATGCTGGGGGAATTAATATGATAGAGAATCCTAGATGTATAGGACATAAGCCCAAGTTCCTTTGTAGACTTTGCAATGGAGGTCATCTAACTCATCTGTGCCTTGCTATTGTCATGGTACAAGAAGCACAGTCCTTGTCTGATAGCCCTTTGGGTTCTGAGTCGTTTTTAGTTTTCCAACATCCTAATCCTTATTTGGTTGATACATCAGTCGTGATGATGCAATATTCAGTTGATTCCACTCTTATTTTTGGGGGTGATGCATCTCTTGACCATGTTGTCTCTCATCATGTTCAACCAACAGTCTTGTTGATGCAATCTTCGACCGAAACCAATCCTGTTTTTTGGGGTGATGTGTCTCTAAACCATGTTGTATCGCATCCTATTCAACCAATGGTTGAAGAAGTGGTCATGCCGATGCAATATTAATTCGATCCCACTCTTTTATTAGAGAGTAAAAAGTCTAAGGAAGAGAAATTGTCAATGCAATCTTCGGTCAATCCCACTCTTATTTTGGAGGGTGATGCTTCTTTCGACCACGTCCTTAGCATTTCTATTCCTGTACCTTCTGAACAAGAGATCATTCCACTCTCTTCAAGTATCCTCCCTCCAAGTCCTAGGGTGGTTTCCTTTTATTGGAATGATCTTGTAGAACCTCAAATTCCTTCTTCTACACCCTTCCAGATAAGGATCATTCTTAGATATATTGTAGATAAGGTAACCTCTACAAGTATTTTATCCTCCCCGACTTGGAAAGATTTGGGTTTTCCCAAGCTTGTGTCAGATATTTGTGAGTTTCTGACTTTAGACATAAGTCCTGCACGGGATCCATGGCCTCCCCCATGATATGTTTCTTAGAATAACATCCCCAAGTCTTAGTTAAGCTATTTTCTGACTCTATAAAAAGAGAAAATATTTTCCAGTGAACTTGTCTCTTTCACACTCGTTAAATGGATTTGAAAGGCCCTCTATTTGGTGTAAGTTTAACCCTTTTTAGGACCAAGTAGAATAATTTTGAAAAATGAATACTCTAGTCACTAGTGGCTAGAAGAGTTATCCTGGGTATTGTTTTATATTGTTTCGGGCCTAGGGGACTAAATTTACGAAAAATGACATTCTTTGGAGTTAAGTTGTAATTGCATCCCATTATCTAGCTTGTAATATTGAGCCTATTATTGGTTCCCGCTTTCTTGTTACAAACCCATTACCTTATAAATTCTCATCACCAACCAAGAAGAGCCTTGTTTATATCCTTTGCGTCTTGAAACCCTATACCCTAAGAGGAAACATTCCCCCGAGTGTCCACATCTTGCATGCACCTCCTTGCATTGAGCATAGATATGTTCCACTATTGGAACTAGTTTCTTACTCATGACACTCGTTTCTTCCATTGTATCATAGAATTGATTTTCCTATGAAAAAACAAAAAAAGACGGGAGGGAAAATAATATTATATTATATTGGCAGTAGTTGTGTCACCTTTGAACAGAGCACAAACTTTTGAGTCCATTTTTCATACAAATTTTGGTTTTAACATGACCTTAGGAAGCTCCGATTGTTACTTAGAGTTTACTCCTTTGATTGGTTACTCTTATGGTCCCTATGGAGAGTTTGATTGATGCCTCCTGCATCACAAAGTTTCATTATCAAGTCTATGCCGTCGGAGTCCTCCATATGCATCATGCTCTTGTTCAAAGGATGTCTATAAGTTTGTGTCGACCATTTCTTAGAATTATTTACTTTTCATGTCGGCCATACCCTTAGTGTATGTCAGAGTTTCATGAAGTTGTAGTCCTACTGTGCACTCTGTTCCTACTTTCATTATGTGTAGGTAACCTTGAACCCAACAGTCGACATCTCCTCATTGATCGTTGACTGGGGGGTTTCCTGTGTGTTCAACGACAAGAAATATATTAACACATTGGGATAGATGCAATGTCTTGGATGCCATTAGACTTATTGGTGGTTTCCTCGACTTTATCGACAATTTTCCTTATTGGATGTTATTCATAGGGTATTTTTCATGCACTACTTGCATCCGGTGCATGCGAAAGATGCACAAGGTCATTGGTTCGTGAACATCCTCTTCATTCAAGTTCCTCCAAATCATTAAGATATTTCTTTGTACCTCCTGTTGACTGATGAGAGATGTCTTAATTCTCTCCTTTCAACAGGTCTCCTTCCATCAACTTTAGCTCATCTATTTTGGAAATGAGGCCTAGAGTCCTAGGAGTACCTAGTGGCTTGCACTCATCAATGTCAGGTTCTCTCTCCATCGATAGTTGGGAATACATCAATGTCTCCTGATTGATGGATTCTTCAATTGTTCGACCTCAACACCTTCATTCACACTTGTAAGAATGTACTTAGTGCCTTTATACCTACTTTTATTATTGGTAGGTTGTCTCACGTTTTTTAATGGTATACATTAATGACCAATAATCAAATGAAGTCTCATTGTGTTTGATCTCAAATCCTTTATTCACATGATGTAGACATGCACCTTTGGCGGATCGTATAGAAGAATTGAAGACATTAGTTTATAGTAGAAATTCCTGAGTTGTTGCTATCATTCATTGGACCAATACCTATATGAATTTAGTGATCATGAGAGATCATATTGTACTCCATTGTATACATATATCATAGATTCTCCTCTAACCTCACACATTAGGGGGCATCTGTTATAGCAAGTTTTGCCTCACCCCATGTAACTTGTTGAGAATGCCTTTCCATTTCCCTATGCAGGCTTGAAGTCCCCTTTTTCACTTCCTAGAGCCAAAAAATCATATTTTTCACATATACGCACCCTACAAGTTAGAAAACATGCTTATACACAGGTTGCACCACTACAACCTGCGTACATCGAGTTTGGTGCTCAAAATTAAAAATTGTGTTGGGTTTCCATGTCACACCATGAAGATCCATGTTCCTTGACCTTCCATATATTGGAAATGTTCCAACTCGACCCTTTAGATCCATTTGAAGGCTATAAATTGGGCTATATCCAAACCATGGAAGAKGAGAGAATTCAAATTTGGAGAGAAAAGATACTCTAGAGAAATTTTCACTTCACATTGAGTCTGCATCCCTTTGTCCTTTAAAGTTTGAACACATTGTTCAACCCCCAAGCTCTTCCCTGTTTGACGAAGAACTTCATTGTYTCTTTTATATGAGATTTCCTTTGGTGGAGGATTGAAGTGGTGGAGGCCTAGTTGGAAGGGACTTAGTTTCTTGGTTCTGAGATGTGTCGACATGGAAGTTTGTCACTCATACACTTATGTTCATCAGTTTTTAATAGAAATACTCTTTTCTCATCCAATTGATATATTGCAAATATTTGAATTATTATTCCATGGGTGTATTTGTTATGAATGTTAATGGATTATGCTATTGTATGTGCTAACACTATATATTATCACTATATGATTGCATATCTGGGTTGTTGAGGACAAGTTGTAGGTATAAAGTTTTGAGTTGCGTGCTCAACGATGGTCTTCATCGAATGTCCGGACGGAGTAGGCTCTTTATATTGTCTTGTTAGCATTTTCATTTATATATCATACTTGGTATTAGAGTTGATTTCTACAGTCATTTCTTCTGTTGTGGTTTACCCCATGCCATAGAGTGATTTTCCTTGTAACAATACCTTGAGTGACAAATCAATTATTAACAGTTTTCCTTTCAGAACAAAGACAAGTAAAAAACCAACAACAAAATATGTTTTCCAAACCTTATTTCAAATTTCAAATCTATCTAATTAATTAGAGTGACGATTCCACTATTCGAATAAGATGACAAAATCTTCAAATAACTAGCACATGAATTCCATAATAAATGTGTCATGGAATTACAAGGAACAAAAGACACTTATCTGAAATTTAGAAATTGCTAGCAATTGTTGAAGGGTGTGCCACTTTCCACCCAACCATAAGCACAACTGCTCTTGTTGTTTTCTCAGATGGTGACCTCCTAGCCATAGTATGATGCCATGAGAGGAATTATTTTAATCAACATATGAGACAAGATGAAGGCCACTCTCCTTCACCTACAATAACTCAACAAGCCAAGTCCACCAAGCAAGGGGATGCTCTTGAACAAAGAGATACAACAACTATCATACACAACACATGGGATGCATTTCACCACCCAAAAGTCCCTCAACACCCTCCCATCTTAGTTCCTTTGTGATTTCTCAGCCAATCACTAAAATTTCATATCCCCGTTTATCAACCTGATTTTGAAGACGGTTGTCAATGTTTCTTGCACCCAAAAACCATGTTTCTTATCTTCTCTCTATTTTCTCGAAACCAAAAGAGTTTCTCACACTCTTATCCACTCAGATTTGGTCCCTAGACCCAACCATGTGTGTCCCATCTTGTTTTCCCACGATTTTCCTCTTTTTACTTCCTTCTAATTCAATATTTTGTGGGTCAAATCCCCTAATTCATGGGTCAGATCAGAAAATTCCAAATGGGTACTATGCCCATACTCTCATTGATTTTTGAGGAGGACCAACCAACCACCAAATTGACTAGTAATTAAATCTTATGGGACAGAGGACTATTCTGGGTCTGGGAATTTTAAAATCCAACAAATTACTTCCTAGCAGTGGTCATCTCAACCAGTCATGGTTCCCCTCTCCATTCTCTCTCATGAAATCATAATCTATATAGGAATCACCTTCAATAGTTATTCAACATTTTTCTTTTTACATTAATAATAGAAATATTCACATTGCCTTCTTTAGCAAAGGTTCAATATTTCCCCAAAATCCACACGCAACAAATATGTCCATAGTATTCTAGCAGGAATGCAATTATATTTATAAGCTGGGGGAAATAGGGGTATTACAATCCCCTCCTCCTTAAATGTGCACCGTCATCGATGTTCTTTGCATCTCAACAACACCAATCATATCTTCTTCTTTCATTTGCTTCAACAATGTTGTTCCTCTTTCTTGGTATGGTCCTTTCCCAGACTCTTGGCCTTTGTCACATGCCTACAATAATCTCAAACAACAAGCATACTATTTAAAATTTCAAGCAAAAACATTTTAATGTTGTTAAAAACTTAAGAGGAAATATTCACATCAACACAGTACTTATATGTTCAATTTCATAGATCCACATCCAGTTGGTTGTCTTACTAACTTATCCCACTATTTCCTTGACATACCCATCGTGTGCATGATGCCAATCAACACTCTATAAGAGTTATCAAAATATCCTCTTCCTTATGGTCACTCACCCTCCAGGCCCAAGCTTAGGCATCCCCTTCTCTACTATACAGTCCCTCAGACAATCCATATTGCATTTCCAAGGTTTTTTCAGACAAGAAGAATTTCAGAGACTTCATCAAGTCTTATAGTCGAGACATCCCTCTGAATTGATCTATCGAGGTGTCTACCTATCTCATGTTACCTCAACATGATATTATTTTATGGTGATCATGGCTTATCACAGGGTTTTCATGTCACAATAGTATCCTTTTTCCACGCTTTCCAAGATTTACAACCATCATCTATCGCTCCGGGACAGATCTGTTATCTCACCTGTATCACATGAATACAATAACCATGGGACACAACATCAATTTCAATATAATTTATTTCAAATATGCTACCCACATATTTCTAATTTTAACATTTCCATTTTCAGATCTGTTCCATACATGAACCAGATTCCACAAGCCCGAGACTTCTTTCCTGAGGCAGTTTGTCCATTTTTACAATCAACATGCATTGGTATTCCTTATGGGCTTACAACACTTCCATATTCAAGACCCTTCTTCCTACAATTCTATATTCACATAGCCAAACAAATTGTTATCTCTCATACACATTATATTCCCTTTACACATTTTCATTGGCTTCCAAACAATCTTCAAAAATATGTGCATACTAACAATCACATTTATTTACTCAAAAAGGAAATATCGTTCCTTCCAAATGCATTAATTTAGCATACCAAGCCTTTCAAAATTCAATCAAACATCAAATGAATTTAATCAATGTGCCAATTTCCATGGCCACATTCACACACAATGCACCCTTGCATTGATTTTTAGATTATTACTTTTCATATTAGGAACTTTTCCTTGGTGGGTTGGAACTCAACCAACCTTTTACCACATGGTTCCTTTATACACATTTATTTTTATATCAAAACTGTATTTTCCTTCTTCAGCTAATCATGATCTCAAATCAACATACATGAAACTAAAAGTTTCACATTAATTCATTCAAGCATTCTTTCTTCATTGGTAACTAGGGTGCCGACATTTATGGACACTCAATTCCTCTCTTTACCATTCTATAACTCCAGTAGAGTATTGGAAGTTCCTCCCTCCATAATGGATAGTCCATTTCCTTCCTTCTCATGCAAACATGCATTTCCTTAATATATTAATCAATGTGTTGTTTATGAGAACCCTTGTTCCCAATCGTTCTCGATTGATCAAAGTATTCATGACACTTTGTTCATGAATTTTCTTGAAAGGATCTCAATCATCCTTGGCTGCTAGGGGATCCTCCCTCTACCCTCCAGGTTCTTATTTCCTGAATCATACCATGCTTTGGCATCAATGGAATACAACGACCACTTAGAATCACATGCCTATCATAAGATAATAAAATATATTAAAAGGCATTTTTTCTCCAATCCCTTCATACCATATACCATACTGGTATGAAAAATGTTTGGAGGCCATCACCCCTTTTTAATTTTACCTCATCAATGGTGCCTCATGAGGACTCCCCAAAGTCCCTTCATCAATATTTCAACAACAATTTTCTTGTATATCTCTTCTGCTTGAGGTTTTCCATCGTTGCCAACTGTCTTCCCCAACAACTCCAATTTTTTTCTACACATGTATGCATTATCATGGTCATAATTATATCAGATATCATGTTAAATTAAAATGCATATGTCATAGCATTTGATATTAGAAGAACAATTCCATATTTGTGTCAACATATTCATATGCACTCTACAACATCATTCCTTATTTTTTTTAAGAGTGCAACCACAATCAAATTTTTAGCTACCTATATAATCTTGCAACCATCAACATTCTAGTGTCAAAACAATTATGTGCATCAACATAACCATTTATCACCCCATAGAAACATAATACTCAATGAGAAAGGAGTTAAGGGAGTCTTCCCTTTTTCTAATTCCTACATAGTCTAAGACTGTTCAACCTAACTAAATTATTTTCAAGGCATCATTTCCTTCTCACAATATAGCTTAACCAAGCTCAATTCATTGAAACATATTTATTAATTTGTTTATTTTTCTTTGATTTCACAATTGTTCCTTTTTTAGGTTTATAACTTTTTTAAGTAAATTAGAGTTTTTCGAGCAAGGAAAGTGTTTCTCATTTTCTCCTCCTTTGCTTAAGCAATCTATCCCTCTTGTGATCTAGATTATTTTCGGCACGAAATGAGATCGGAGATATAATAAAGAAATGCATAGAGATATCGCAGATATTCAATAATATAACAGAAATATATCAGATATGCAACCATAAACACAGATATACAGTAATACATGATTTCTATTAATGAAATAAATGTACAGAGACTATAAAATATAGAGTGAAAGACTCGATAGAATGGTGGCATCTTATCTCTAAGAAGAGATGTGATGACTACTCCCATTCACAAGAAGATGATTACAATGAGGCTCTAAAGGCCTTTTTACAATAAAAAAGAATGCCAAAAGTCCTAGACATCCAAAAACCTAACCCTAGGAGATGAAGCGCCAAAAGTCACGTGGGCCCCATTTGGGTAAGTTAGTACATCAACTTCCCAGGGTCGTAACTTTTGCATACGATCTCTGTTTTAGGCATATGATAGCTCGTTGGAAAGGTATCACCGAGGAGATTCATTTTGGGGGCTAAATAATGCTTTTAGATATCATTGAGAAACTCAATATTGAAAAGCCTTCATTTGGGACCTCAAAATGGCCCAGGAAGTTAAAAACTGCTAAAAATAGTAAATTGCCAAATTTTCCAGAAAATTATTTTGACCCAGTCAGAAAAGGTCGGTGGCCACCGATATCCACCTGGATAAATCCTCCCTCTTTAGTAAGCAATGGTATCCATTGTGTTGAGTTCCTGGGGGAGAGGGAAAAGCGTTCGTTGAATCTACATCTTGGTGAGTTGCTTGCCTTTCTAGAGACGTCGCGCTACTTAGTTTGTGGAAATCTGTCACAAACCTATTGAGGATGAGGCTATTCAAAAAGACAGGCTACATGAGAGGATGATGTGTAGAAGGAATATTTTCTCTTTTCTACAACCTTGTCGACCTGCTTCTGTTGGACAGAAGGTGCTTGGGGCGAAGCTATAGTGGTTGCAGTGTCCTTCTGTTCCCATTTTGAACATATTGTGAAGAAGCTAAATTTTGCAGTATGAGATACTACCTTGTGGCACTTTTTAGGTGGAAAAGTAGTCAGAACTACCTCTGGTATTCTGTAGATATGACCCTCTAGAGAAACAATGACACTGCAGGGTCAAGACTCATAAAAAGCATGGTGCTTCCACATATATGGTTGGCCCAAGAGAACATCATAGACATCTAGAGGGGAAACATCACATAATACCTCATCCTTGAAGGGTTGGATGCCATATGAAAATCGACATTGATGGTTGACACGAAGATCTCATCCTTGGAAAAACCACTCGATGTTGTATGGTTGTGGGTGTGGTGTTGTCGACAATCCCAACTGTTTGACAACCTCTGCTGAGATGAGGTTCTTCTGGCTTCCGCTATAAACAATAAAATGCAGCGGGGTCCCCTTCACCCACATCTATGACTAGAAAAGGCGCTCCCCTTCTTTAGGATCTGTAGGTTCTTTTGGTTGAATTGTTGCGGTCACGAAAATAGTAGTGGGGTCTGTGTCAATGATCTATCCTTTACCAGTATTTTCGTAATCAGATTCTGAATCAAGGTTCGACTCCTTGTCTTTGATCTTGACCACCAATTAATTTTTTGAGCGACATTCATCAGTGTTGTGCTAGGGGATTTTTTGGAAATTGCACCATTTTATGGTGTCCTTCTTTGTCTTCCTGTGACCCTTCTTTTCATGTGGCTTGGACTAGTTTTCGGGAGACTGTTTGCTAGGGATATTTTTTTTATACTTTGGTTGTTGCAGATTTGCAGAACCAAAATCCCGTTTGTTCTGGTGCTTAAATTTCTACTTGATTTTAACAACATATCGATAGGCACACCGAGTGATGAGATGTCCAAAAAATCCATTTCAGTTTGGATGTATCTGTGTAGAGCCCCACGGTATTTCAAAACCAAATGTCATTCAGAGTCTTTGATACCCAGCTTGGTGCACAAGGTATGGAAGGTATTGGTGAAATCCAGAACTGCTTGACCCCTCTCTTTCTGCAGTGTGGTCCATCTCATGTACTGGTCCTCATAGTTTCCAATAGGTAATATTGTTCCTTTACCGCATCCACAAAAAAATCCCAAGTGGGATTGACCCCACATATTTTAGACTCCTCTGTGGAACTCTACTCCCAATAAGTTTCCCACCAATGTTTGACATGGGGGAGAGCTTTAAGGAGTGAGAAGGTGATCTTTTCTTTGTCGAAAAATTTGTGAACAGAGAAATAACCTTCTAGCAGATTTAACCATTTGTCTAGGGCTTCTGCATCTATCTGTCCTACAAATATAGGAATATCAAAATTAACTTGTACCTTGAAAGGCGAGGTGCCTCCAAAGTGGCCGCTTGATGAATATGCACTTGTTGCTATCGACAGGCATTGAAGGATGTGGGAAACATTCTCCATCATTTCGTCCCTCTGTCACGTGAGAGCTTGTTCAAACAACAGACTGATAGGATCGTCTGCTCCATCGTTTTTATTTTCTTCCGCCATTGAGGGCTTCTTGGGTGTGTGAGAGTGATTTTCCTCAAGAGAGACAAGTTTGAGACCCAACTTGCTATAGTCAGACCTCGTTGGGGACATGCACTAAAAAAAACGACCAAGAACAACCTGCTCTGATACCATTGATCCAAATTATTTTCAGCACAAAATGAGATTGGAGATATAATAAAGAAATGCATAGAGATATCGCATATATTCAATAATATAATAGAAATATATCAGAGATGCAACCATAAACATAGATATACAGTAATACACAATTTATATTAATGAAATAAATGTACAGAGACTGTAGTATACAGAGTGAAAGACTCGATAGAATGGTGGCAACTTATCTCTGAGAAGAGATGTGACGGCTACTTGCATTCGCAAGAAGATGATTACAATGAGGCTCTGAAGGAATTTTTACAATAAAAAAGAATGCCAAAATTCCTAGACATCCAAAAACCTAACCATAGGAGATGAAGCTCCAAAAAGTCATGTGGGCCCCGTTTGGGTAAGTTAGTAGATCAACTTCCTCGGGTCGTAACTTTTGCATACGATCTCTGTTTTAGGCGTATGATAGCTTGTTGGAAAGGTATCATCGAGGAGATTAATTTTGGGGGTTCAATTATTCCTTTAAAAATAATTGAGAACCTCGATCTCAAAAAACCTTCATTTGGGCCCTCAAAATGGCCCCGGAAGTTAAAACCTGCTAAAAATAGTAAATTGCCAAATTTGTCATAAAATTGTTTTGAGCCAGTCGGAAAAGGTGGGTGGCCACTGATATCCAACTAAATCATATTGGTATTTTCATACTCAACTCTTCTCCTTGAGCAGGTTTTAGCCAAGTTTCACCTTGACTTACCTAGATAGTTCAACATGCTACACCAACAATATTTTTTCCATAAATTAAGAACTAGTGCATTCTACACATTCACCAAAGAGAACATCAATTTGGTCAACATTCATTTGCATATATTTTAGTCATGCATGAAATTTTAAAATGTAATCCAAGATTCTTGTAAATAGACTTTGTAGTCAATTATCTAATTTTTCAACAATCATTAAGGTTATGACTATGTTCTCGTAATAGAGTTCTCACATAATTCTTCCACATAGAGGTCTCATCATGCAACTTCCTTATTTCATATCCATCGGTATCTGAGGTGACCTCAACCTTGAGTCGACCTCATCTTTGTCATCTCATATTCTTACCCAATATTCCATAAGGAATTATCAACATGCATCTCTATTATGCATTCAAATTGTGCATTCACACATGCACATTTATTCCATCAATTTACATTCACATTGTTCTTTAATCACATTATTTAGCATGTAGTGTTTGTATCCACCATAGACACACTTTATTTTATTTTTATTTATGTATCTATTGAAAATTGATTAGTTCATGATTGTTCAAAATCATTTATATGTAGTCTTTAAAGGCATAATCATGTTGCATTTAATCATGATAACGAAGCATCCCTGCTCATTTAATATTTCATCAATTTATACTATATTTTCTCGAGGAAATGGAACACATCATTTTCAAGGTATTATTAAAAAAAAAATAGTCATGACTCTTCAAAATAGAGTCATACATGCATCCATAGTATTTATTCAATCCCAACAAGTGCAATTCTTGCTTTACATTTCACTTATTCATGCAGTCATATCATTCCTTTAGTATATATATATACTCATACATAATATATGTGCATCACTTGCACATTTTATATCATTCATTCATATCTATTTGGTCTTAACATCAGTCTTCATACTGAACAACCTTACGATGCATTCAATCCATGCACTCAAGCATATACAAGCATAGATAAATGCTTAGCATGGAGGTCCACTACTTGCACCCTTTTCCATGTCATTCACACACATGGGAATTTAAAACTTCCATATCCTTCCTCCCATAGGTCTTACAACCATTCTTATGAAAAGTTTCATTGGAATACTCAACACTATATTTCTGATGCAGGAGCATCGTCAGTAGCAAGAAAGCGTGGAGGTGGAAGACAACAGGGATGAGTGCCATCACATTTTTGGCACATGTTGAAAATGTTTGAAATGTTTTTGAAAGTTTGGATGCGCAGACACTAATGAAATAGTTAAGAAGGTGTAATTCCATATTGTAAACAGATCTTGAGTGATTCGCTCTCATCTGTAAAGTGTAGATGCATTTATGCATAGTTAATAAAACTAGGTAGATTTAAATTCTAGATTAGACAGTTTTAGGAGTTGGAGGGAAAACTGACTCTAGACACCTTCATCTTTGTATCATGGTATCAAATTGAGAGGGATTGTATGATTAATCACATGATCATAGAGGAAAAACAAACAGTGGTAGACAAGAATCCATGTACAGAAGTTCTGAAATCAATACATGAAGCTTTGATTCAGACTCATGAGGTTCTAATGTTTTCTGTGTATACATGTTGAATGCTATGCTTATGGTTGTTTTACTCTTTTTGTTGTGCATTTTATTTTATGCTATGTATGTATGATTTTATGCTAAGTGTTTGAAGTCTGAGAGAGTAAGGAAATGAGTTTCAATTGTTTCTCTTCTTGAGTCAGAGTTCTTGCAAGGAGTGCATTGACAGGTTCAGAGTTCATCTCTGAAAGCTCAGGAGGGATACCGTTGTTCTCATTTCAATTGAAGTGAAATACAAGCACAAAAGCTGTGCAAGGTGTGCATAGGTTGGTCAAGACCTTAGAACACATAGACTAAGGTTGAGAGATTGAAGGACTGCTGTTACAGAGTTGCACAGAGTCAAGAGACTCAAATATTTAGGAATATCTGAAGAAGTGCTGCAAGGAGTGCGTGAAAAAGTATTTTAAGAGACTTGAGTTTGTAAAAGGAAGCTCATGAGGGTCAGCACTTTCAAAGTGTTTAAGAGTAGAAGAGGAGTTTTGGTCACCGTGCTAAGGCCAGATTCAGGAAAAGGATCACAGGTCTGATTGAGCCAGAAGGTTCTTTGGGGAGAGATTGAAAGGTCAGAATTCTCTGAGGGGGATTCCCAAAATAGTGAGAATTGTAGGATCTACAGAAGATGCAAGGAGGATAAGGGGCCACTGATCTTGACTTATTGGGACGTCATATCATTTCGGCATTTCGGGGTTCGAAATTTCGAAGTGTAAGCCAAATTCTTGGCTGATCAAACCCCCGAAACGCGAATAGAAGTATTCGTGTGTGGAAAGAATGGGGAAGAGTATAAGTGTTTCAGAACATCAGAATTTGGAAAATCATGGATCATGAGGACATAAGGTGGTTCGAGAGGTCCAAACTCCCGATACCCGGAGACCCGAACAAGAAGAAGGCGACACATGGAAGGATATGAGACTTTCTATTGAGGGTCATGAAAGCAAAGGAGGAGAAATACCATTTCGGCATTTTGGGACATTGAAGACTGGAAGACGGAAGTGACAGAGAATTCTATCCTTATCATATCGAAATTTTGGTATGTGAAAGTCCGAAAGGATTTCAGGAGACGCAATTTTGGCATTTCAGGGTTCAGAGGTTTGAGGACCCCAAAGACATAGTGGAAGCACTTTTCAGTGTTTGAAATCCTGAAGCTGTGAAGAGGAAGGGAGGACTGAAACATTTGCATTTCGGTAAATTAGAAGTCAGAAGTTTGGGACTCCAGGGGTCGAGAACAGAGTTGCACATCATCGCCATTCCCAAGTTCACGAAAGCTGAAAAGCCGAAGTTGACATTAGAAAAGGCCAAGTATTAGTATTTTGGGTTTCGAAGGTCGAAGAGGTAAGGCGCTCAACCATGAGATTCGTGAAATCTGGTATCCTGAAATAAAAGAGGGGTTCCCTAAAGGATTGTTGTGGGTGTTGATTTTCTGAAAGGGAAATAAAAGAGCCAATTGAGCTCTCAAGGGATGAAAAGAAAATATCATTTGCGGATCCCAACCTGTGGGTCTGGGGGTTTGCGTCAGTTGTGGTATCAGAGCATAGAAAAACTTCTTTGCTTTCTATAGTAGGGAAACAAAGAATTTTACAACCATGTCGTCGAGAATAAGAGACAGGAAAATACCTGACCCACCAGAGGAAAGGGGAATTCCAAGAAGAAGAGACAGACAATTACCTGATCCGGCAAGGGAAAGAGAGATGTGTGAACTACGTGCTAGGCTTGATGCCATGGAGACAACACAGATGCGCACAATTGATGCTGGGGATATTAGAAAATTTGAAAGTGAAAATGAAACTAGAAATGAAGAAGTAGCAGTCGAAGATGATGTAGAAGAACGCCTATTCAGGCCTGTTGCAAGGATAGGTACTAGAGAAAAAATGGACATTTCAGTATATGAAGGAAACTTGGATGTTGAAGAGATTCTAAACTGGATTAGAGCTCTGGATAATTATTTTGACTATGAAGATGTCAAGGAAGACAAGAAGGTCATACATGTTGTCACAAGACTTAAAGGACATGCAGCATTGTGGTGGGATGTACTACAAGATGACAAACATTGCAAAGGCAAGAAGAAAATCAAGAACTGAGATAGAATGGTTGCAAAGATTAAAGCCAAATTCATACCCAAAGATGATCATATTACTCTGTTTCAGAAAATGCAAAATTTGAGACAAAAGTTGATGTTAGTGAAAGAGTACACTGAAGAGTTCTACAAAATAAACATCAGGGTAGGTCATCGCAAAAGTGATGATGAAAAGGTTTCCATATATATGAATGGTCTGAGATATGACATCCAAGATGAGATGAGTATGATGACCATCCGAACGATGGAAGATGCTTATTAGATGGCTCTGAAGGCTAAAGCAAAGCTGAGCCGAAAGCAAAGTCAAAGAGGGAGAGGCAGAAGTCAAGCCAGAGGCAAAACAATTGCCCAAGACAAGAATAAAAAACCTAAGAAGGAGTGGAAGAAACCTCAAACTCAAACTGAGAGAGGTGGAAGTTTACATAAAGGATAGTATGTAGACATAAATACTTTTCCTCGAACCAGAGGAAGAGGAAGAGGCATAGGTGGCGAAATAAAATGCTTTACCTGTGGAAATAATGGACACAAATCCTATGAATGTCTAGATAAGAAGAAAGAAGGAGGTGAAAACCACATTGTCGAAGCACATGGAAAAAATGTTGAGGTAGAAGATGTTGAAGGTGGAAGATCATTGATGATGAGGAAAGTTCTCTTAATGCCAGAGAAGGAGGTAGAAAATCCAGTCCAAAGGAACAAACCTTTTCGGACTGCTTGCAAGACCAAAGACAGGGTATGCAAAGTCATCATGGACAGTGGTAGCACAAACAATCTCGTTTCTATAAAGATGGTAGAAAAGCTGGAGTTGGAGACTATTGAATATCCAAGCCCATACAGAGTTTCATGGCTACAAAAGGGACATCAGGTAAATGTCACTAAACAATGTTTAGTTGAATTTAAAATAGGGGGATATGAGGATGAAATACTATGTGATGTCATTCCCATGGATGTTTGTCATCTATTGTTGGTTAGACTGTGGCAATATGACAGGAATGTCATTCATGATGGAAGAAAGAACACATACACCCTGGAGAAGAATGGAAGAACTCACATGTTGTTGCCAATTAAGAATAAAGAAGTGAAAACAGAGGTAAGAAACACTGTACTTCTCATGAGTGGGAAGGAAATTCTTAAGGAGGTTAAGAAGAAAGAAGATACACAATTCATTGTGTTTAGGAAGGCTAGAATTGTTTTAACCAGCATGAGAGTGGATGATTTACCAGAGGAAATCCAACAACTACTGGAAGAATTTGCTGATATAGTAGTGGACAAACTACCTCGTTCGTTGCCACCTATCAGGAGTATAAGTCATCACATCGATCTTATACTTGGAGCTAGTTTACCAAACAAAGAAGCGTACAGATTGACGCCACAGGAGAATGAAGAGGTCAAGAGACAAGTCCAGGAATTAATGAACAAAGGATTGGTTAGAGAAAGCTTGAGTCCATGCATGGTTACAACAGTGCTCAGTCCAAAGAAAGATGGAGGATGGAAGATGTGTATAGACTCAAGAGAGATCAACAAGATTACCATCAGATATAGATTTCCATTGCCAAGGATGGATGATTTGATGGATTACTTGAGTGGAGAAAATGTTTTTTCAAAGATTGATTTGAAAAGTGGATGTCATCAAATTTGAATGAGAGAAGGTGATGAATGTAAGACAACATTCAAGACAAATGAAGGGTTGTATGAATGGCTTGTTATGCCATTTGGCTTAACAAATGTGCCTAGTACTTTCATGAGGTTGATGAACAAAGTTTTGAAGGATTTTATAGGAAATTTCATCATTGTATATCTTGACGATATACTAATTTTCAGTAGAACATAAACATAACACTTGAAGCTTTGGCTACAATGATGAAAAGATTACAGCAAGAGAAGTTGCTGGTAAATATGAAGAAATCATCATTCATAAGGACATAGCTCATTTACCTGGGATTTATTATCTCTGCAAATAAGATGAAAATGGATCCAAATAAAGTGGAGGTGATTAAGAATTGGCCATCGCCAAAGAGTATATTTGAAGTTAGAAGATTTCATGGATTGGCTAGTTTCTATAGAAAATTTATCAGAAATTTCAGTGGAATTAGCACACTGATGATGGACACGGTGAAGAAAAGGCATAAATCTTTTCATTGGACAGAAGAAGCAAAGAAAAGTTTCAATTTGTTGAAAAGGAAGATTATTGAACAACCAATTTTGGTGTTGCCAGATTTCAACAAGACATTTCAGGTCAAATGTGACTCTAGTGGATTTGCAATTGGAGCAGTCTTGAGCCAAGATGACAGGCCAGTCACATACTTCAGTGAGAAACTGAATGAGGCAAAGGTTAAGTACTCCACATATGACAAAGAGTTTTATGCGGTTATACAAGAACTGAAGAAGTGGAGGCACCATTTGGTTCCTAAAGAGTTTTTTTTGTACAATGATAATCATGCCTTACAATTCATGACTCAACAGGATAAGTTGAACCAAAAGCATGCAAAATGGGTTGAATACATGAAAAATTTTACATTTGTAATTAAACATATTTCTGGAACTGCTAACAAAGTTGTTGATGCTTTGAGCAGGAGATGTTTGCTGATGCAGGAATTTAGAGTCAAAACTTTGGGTTTTGATAACCTCAGGGACATGTACAGAAATGATCCAGATTTCAAAGAGGCGTATGAGGCATCTGAGAATCCAATTCTTAGGGACAGAAGTCAATGGGATGAATATATGATCCAAGATGGATTATTATTCAGAGGTAATCAACTGTGCATTCCAAAATGCTCCATGAGCAAGAATCTACTGAAATAAAAGCAGAGTGGAGGATTGGTCGGACATTTCGGTCATGATAAAACGTTCTCAAAATTAAATGGCTCATATTTTTGGCCAGGGATGAGGACAGATGTCAAAATATTCGTGTACAAATGAAAAATTTGTTAGCACACAAAAGGAAGAAAATAGAACAAAGGGTTATATCAACCATTACCCATACCATAGAGGCCATGGGATGCAGTGAGCATGGATTTTATATTAGGGTTGCCAAGGACACAAAGAAGATTTGATTCAATCTTTGTGGTGGTAGACAGATTTTCTAAGATGGCACATTTTATACCATGTCAGAAAACCAGTGACGCAACTCATATTGGGAACCTGTTTTTCAAGGAAGTTGTCAGACTTCATGGCTTACCCAGAAGTATTATTTCAGATCGGGACACCAAGTTCATCGGACATTTCTAGAGGACTTTATGGAAGAAGCTGGGGACAATTTTTTCTTTTAGCTCAACTTATCATCCTCGGATGGATGGATAGACAGAAGTTGTGAATAGAAGCTTGGGAGATTTACTGAGAAGCTTAGTGACTGAACACCACAGTCAGTGGGATCACATTCTGCCACAGGAGGAATTTGCTTACAATGATTCACACAACAGAAGCACAGGGTAGAGTCCATTTCAGATTGTTTATGGAATACAACCAAGGGGAGTTTCTGAATTGAAAGATTCAGAACAAAATGAAACTAGAAGTGCTAGTGCAGAATATTTTGCAGAGGCAATGAAAGGACTTCATAGCTAAGTGAAGGAGCGATTGCAGAACTTGAGCCAAGAGTAGAGCAGATCAACATAGGAGAGAAATTCAATTTGAAGTTGGTGATCTGATTCTTGCACACCTAAGAAAGGAAAGGTTCCCAAGGGGAACATATAACCAACTGAAAATGAAAAAGATTGGACCATGCAAGATCATAAGGAAATTTGGGGCAAATGCATACGAGATTGAATTACCCGATGGGGTCAAAATTTCACCGATATTCAACATCTTAGATTAGTACCCCTACAAAGATGAAGAAGACAGTGGACAGACAAAGGTTCAGTGGACTAAACAAATGCCTATAGCTGAAAAGCCAAAGATGGAAAGTATACTTGACAAGAGAGTCAACAAGAAGACTAGGAGAAAAGAGTATTTTGAATACTTGGTCAAATGGAAGGGACATCCAGTTGAAGATGCCAGCTGTGAGAATGAAGCAGAAATTTATAAGCATGGACAAACCGTACAAGATCTCACAAACAGGAGTCCATGAAAATTTTCAAGAGAGGGAGTATGATGCAGGAGCATCATCAGCAACAAGAAAGTGTGGAGGCAGAAGACAGTAGGGATGAGCGCCATCACATTTTTGGCACATGTTGAAAATGTTTGAAATGTTTTTAAAAGTTTGGATGCATAGACACTAATGAAATAGCTAAGAAGGCATACTTCCATATTGTAAACAGATCTTGAGCGTTTCGCTCTCATCTGTAAAGTGTAGAGGCATTTATGCATAGTTAATAAAAGTAGGTAGATTCAAATTCTAACAGTTTTAGGAGCTAGAGGGAAAACCGACTATAGACACCCTCGTCTTTGTATCATGGTATCAAATTGAGAGGGATTGTATGATTAAGCACATGAGCATAGAGGAAAAACAAAGAGTGGTAGAGAAGAATCCATGTACAAAAGTTTTGAAATTAATACATGAAGCTTTGATTCAGACTCATGGGGTTCTAATTTTTTTTGTGTATACATGATGAATGCTATGCGTATGGCTATTTTACTCTTTCTATTGTGCATTTGATTTTATGTTATGTATGTATGATTTCATGCTAAGTGTTTGAAGTCTGAGAGAGTAAGGAAATGAGTTTCAATTGTTTCTCTTCTTGAGTCAGAGTTCCTAGAAGAAGTGCAGTGAAGCGTCTGCAAGGAGTGCATTGACGAGTTCAAAGTTCATCTCTAGAAGCTCAAGAGGGATACCGTTGTTCTCATTTCAACTGAAGTGTAAGACAAGCACAAAATCCATGCAAGGTGTGCACAGGATGGTCAAGACCTTAGAACACATATACTAAGGTTGAGAGATTGAAGGACTGCTGTTGCAAAGTTGCACATAGTCAAGAGATTCAAATATTTAGGAATATTTGAAGAAGTGCCACAAGGAGTGCATGTAGAAGTATTTTAAGAGACTTGAGTTTGTGAAAGGAAGCTCAAGAGGGTCAGCACTTTCAAAGTGTTGAAGAGCAGAAGAGGAGTTTTGGTCACCGTGCAGGGGCCAGATTTAGGAAAAGGATCACAGGTCTGATTGAGACAGAAGGCTCTTTGGGGAGAGGTTGAAAGGTCAGAATTATCTGAGGGGGATTCCCGAAATAGCGAGAACCATAGGATCTACAGGAGCTGCAAGGCAGATAAGGGGCCGCTGATATTGACTTATTGGGACGTCAGATCATTTCAGCATTTTGGGGTTCGAAAGTCCGAAGTGTAAGCCAAATCCTTGGCTGATCAAACCCTTGAAATGCGAATAGAAGTATTCATGTGTGGAAAGAACAAGGAAGAGTATAAGTGTTTCAGAACATCGAAATTCAGAAAATCGGGGATCATAAGGACATAAGGTGGTTCGAGAGTTCCAAACTCCCGATACCCGGAGACCCAAACAAGAAGAAGGCGACACGTGGAAGGACATGAGAATTTCTATCGAGGGTCGTGAAAGCAGAGGAGGAGAAATACCATTTCGGCATTTCAGGACTTCAGAGACCGGAAGACAGAAGTGACAGAGCATTCGATCCTTAGCATATCGAACTTCTGGTACATGAAAGTCTGAAAGGATTTGAGGGGACACAATTTCGACATTTCAGGGTTCAGAGGTTCGAGGACCCTGAGGACACAGTGGAAGCACTTTTCGATGTTTGAAATACCAAAACCGTGAAGAGGAAGGGAGAACCATAACATTTTCATTTCTGTAAATTGAAAGTCGAAAGTTCGGGACTCCATGGGTCGAGAACAGAGTTGCACGTCATCTCCATTCCCGAATTCATGAAAGCCGAAAAACCAAAATTGACATCAGAAAAGGCCAAGTATTAGTATTTCGAGTTTCGGAGGTCAAAGAGGTAAGGTGCTCAACCATGGGATTTGCGAAATCGCGAAATCCAGTATCCTAAAATAAAAGAGGGGTTCCCTCAAGGATTGTTGTGGCTGTTGATTTTTCGAAAAAGAAATAAAAGATCCAATCGAGCTCTCAGGGGCCGAAAAGAAAATACCCTATGCGGATCCCAACCTATGGGTTTGGGGGTCTGCGTTAGTTTCCCTCTCTATTGAGAGCTTATAGTCATTCACATGGAAATTATTGTAGAAATATTCATAATTATATTTCCCTTTCTACATGAAAACATTCAAAAAGAAAACAATCTTTCCTCAACTGTTATAAAAGTATTATACAACCTATAAATACAATCTAGAAATTTCAACAATGTCTAAGGAAACCAATCTAGTTTCTTTTCATGCCTCAAACCATTCTTGGTCAACAAACCTTTTTGTCAAGGGAATTCTTTTCTAAATTCTCTCTTACTGGTACTTGAGCATACCAAGCCATACCTATATGACTACCATCCACCTCTAGATGTCAATCTGACCCATTGGTCATCTAGAAATTCCCTAGCACTTGCATTACCACATTCAGGATCAACATTTCACTAACCATTCTACCTTATCCTTATAAGGTAACATTCCATCAATATCATCAACAATTTATTTATGCTACTATAATCATATCATTACTAACCATGTGATATATAACATCACCATATTTTACATCCAATAACAGACTATAATAAGTMTATATACATGTTATATGCATGCTCAATCGTTTCRATATGCATTCCAACATATCCTTGTGCGCCAAGCATTTTATCCATGCCTACAATTTAGACGTATTCCAACTATTTTTATTTTTTCATTCACTTGCATAGGAAAKATTTTAGGTCAATAGGTATATACACTCTGTTTAGTACAACCATGAGCTCATAGGCTAGCTCATGCGCTCATATCACTTGCTTCCTTTACGAGGACTATCCATAGTCCAAGGAACTCTCTTTTCTTTTTGCCTATCGAGATTGTTCTAGTAACAATTTTCTCTCATAACAGGTCAAGTAAAATGACCTTGCACATTTTCCATTAATCCTCTAATCATGAGGAATTATACATACATGGTTTTCCCCTTTATTAAAAGAAACAATTTATTACTGCCAAGGATTATATCACTCCATATTCAATTCCTTTAACCACAAGGAATTTT
The DNA here is from genome assembly GCA_032191745.1 of Picea mariana. NCBI lineage: Eukaryota > Viridiplantae > Streptophyta > Pinopsida > Pinales > Pinaceae > Picea > Picea mariana. Next base: position 205,727 of record JASDQU010102736.1, on the reverse strand, counting down.
CCACAAGGGTCTTATCCCTTATATAAATAACCATCATAAATGTAAGAGGCTTTGTCTACTCGAGTAGATAAACAATAACATACTTAAAAAAATCATCTCATCCATAATTTGGGCTTAAGCATCCCTTAATAAGACTCAACCATTTTCAACCATTCACATTCAGGTTCAATCATTAGTTCTTATTAGCATATTCCCACTCCTGTAGGAGTGGCTATCATAAAACAACAATATGCTCCTTCTGTTGCAAATCGACATGTAACTTTTCTACTATAAGAAATTCTAAAATGAAATTTCAATCAAGGAATTTGTGAAAACAATAGATCAAATATTTCCAATGCAAAGGAACTCTTTCTAACAAGCTTTCCTTGGCCTTATTATACTAGTCCTGGGACTAATTTCTAGTCCATCTAGGCCTAGTGTTGTTTCCTACTCTGATACCATTTTGTAACACACCCAACTCCCCTAAGTACCTTTTTAGGGGATGGGGTATTAAATTTTTTCTTTTCCTCAACCATCTCAAATCCTCCTCTTGAGGCTACCATCATATTTTTCTCATCAAGATATTTCCAACAACTATAACCATGCTTATAATTGAGCTATGGATCAAAAGTTACAACTTCCTAAAGTTCCTTAGACCCTCATTGGTCCAAAGTCACTCATTTCCTCATGGCTTCCTATCACTTACACCATCCGATGCAACATTGACATGGCACCTGTGAGTTAATCCACTGGGACCTATGAATCAACCACTCCCTCTAATAGATCTAACGATCCTCAGATTTGAGAGATCAATGACTCTGATCACCTCTCAGAACATATCTGTTAGAGTTCTGTCATTTTAGGCACTCATACCACTCCAAAAAACTCACTCTGACCTCACATACTCTGATGGATCTAACCTACAGATCCAACGATCCTTATTAATTTGGAGATGCCAATTCACACAACATTTAATGGTCCTTCACACACTCTAGCTGCACTTAGCTTATGTGGGGCCCTTGGAGATCTACAAATGATATTGAATCTCGCTTGCCTCCTTGGTCACTACTGCCACTATGTACCTATATTCTGACGTGACAGGTGGTTCAATATCCACTTTACATGTGGACCCATCACAACATGCCACATCACCATAGGGTACAAAGGCTCACTCGACCGGATATTGACACTTGCCCATTTCCTATGAATTGATTGAGTTACTTAGTCAAAATTTTCTTAAATGTCCAATCTTCAATATTCAATTATTTAATCCTCATTAAGGCTCATTAATCTTCATTAATTAAATAACCTCGTAAACAATGTTTTACTTATCCTAATATACCTTTATGGTAATTAATGATGATTTAGTTTCTCTCTCCTTCCGTTGGGAATTTCACATCCCAAAAATGTTTTTGTTTTGTATTAATTAAAATACCACTCTCATAATGATTATCTTATAATTTAATTAATTATATTATAACATAATCATATTATATTATAATATAATTAATTGACTATAATGCACTTAATTTATTAACCTTGATTAACATATAAATCACATACCTTGGCTTATAACCTTGCACCTAAATTAACATTATATTAGCTCAACTATTTCGCACCTCTCTCACGTGCGCCTTTTGCTTTTTCCAATAACCAATCTAAAAAGAGAGTTTATATTAATAATGAATATTATATTATATATATAACCTATAAAATTAATACCATCACACTTCAATTGTGTGCTCTCCTCTCTTTCCTTCAATGGTCTCCCATTGCACTCTGACTCTATGCTCCCCTCTGTTTCCTCCGATAGTCAACCCTGATGGTCAACTCCGAAAAGAGTAATGTTTTAATATTATAAAATATACATAACCTTGTAATTCTTGGGCCATAACACTCCGAAATCGTGCATTCCCATCCCTTTACTCCGATGGCTAAAATCTGAAAAGGGGTATGATATTAATCTTTAATAATTATAATATTTAACAATAATAACTAGAGCTCTTCGCACTCTGATCTTGTGCTCTCATCTCCATCCTCAGATGGTCAAACTCAGAATGAGAATAATATTTATATATATACATAAATATATTCAGGTTGAGAAAGAGAATGGAAGTTATGTTTTTCAGGCCTTTAATAAATAAAAGAATACATTTACCACAACTCCTCCAAGAGTGCCATGTGGCCTGTGTATAATAAAATGGTTAGAAGGATATATCAAAAAGAAAAAAAGTAACAATGTTGATTGATTTTGGTAGTACCCATAACTTCATTAATTTAAAATTAACAAAAGATATCAATTTATTTGTATATCTAGCACCAAATTTCCAAGTAATGATTGCAGATGGAAGTACCATAAATTGTTCCAGAAAGTGCCAAAGTATTAAGCTCAATATTGGGGAGTATTTATTGGATAGTCCCATGATGTCCATCCAAACAGGTGGTGTCGATGTTGTATTAGGAGTCCAATGGTTACAATCATTGAGAACAATGGCCCTTAATATTCAATATCTTTTCATGATATTTTCCTCATAAGAAAAGGGAATTGAGCTTAGAGGTATCTAAGGGAAACCCTCTAAAGTTATAATCTCTAACAACATGACAAAATTACTCAAAAAAGGACACCATGGTGTAATTGAAAAATTGAGCTTAATAGATGTTCAAACATCTATAGCCTCTACTTGAATGGATCTCCAAATAGTTACAACAATCATTCCAAGGTATTTGGAGAGATTCCTAAGGGTCTTCCACCTACTTAAGATCATGCACATGCTATTCATACACGGAAAGGAAGTGTACATCCAGTCTTCCATGTTTCTTTCTTAAAAAAAATAATTAATGACAGGATCCCAATGCAAACTATTTTATCATATATGAATGGATAAGGTAACATCGTACTAGAACCAGAAACCATCCTTGAAATAAGGATTGAGAAGATGCAAAATCAAGCAATTACTGAGTACTTCATCAAGTGGAAAAACCTACTAGTGGTAGGGGTGACATGGGAAGATGATTTATTCATGCATATACACCTGCAGTTGTCAAGTGTTGAGGAAACCACTTATTTGAATGGGAGGGGCATATTAATCCCTAGACAAAACCCCATACAAAACCCCATGTTATGTATAAAACCCCTTATTAAGCCCTATATATTGAATTGTTACATTTCTAAGTGTTATATTTGTATGTCGGCTAGAACCATTCATTGCACCCTTTCATTATAATTTTACCCTTGTCTCCTATATATATATAACAAGGAGACTTAGTCTTAGGATCATATTATCTCATCTCATATTGTATTATGAATTGGATATATTGTAAAAGAAGGTTTTCCCCTTGAAGTGGACTATAATTCATTGACTTTTTATCATTTTTAATGCATTGGATCATAACATCCTCATCTTTCTTCCCATCAATTACAAATTTTTACTTATCATCCTTAGGGTCTAGATTCATAGTGTTATAGATTGACAAAGCTCTTTACTCTTTAACAACATTTCATTTCCATTCTCCCATGTACTATAGTCATGTCCATTCAGAACCATAAGTTCTTGCTTAAAACTTATAATCACTATAAAAAACCATAGTCCAATCCACAAGTCAAAACATGCGTTCAATATACTAGTGAGATTCAACTAATCAAGAGAGAGGGCAAATAAAAACCTCTAAAAAGCAACTTGTAGACAACAAGTTGGTCTCAAACCAACAACGCTGAGATGATGTTGGATAAATAAGGAATTTTAGAAGTGAGGAACAATGAATTATAGGAAGAGATGATGTATAAATATAACATTGCAACATTGAAGTACAAGTGATCATAGCTCTAAATACAATGGATAACACATGATCACAAAAAAAATTTAATGTATAACCACTTGATAGGCTAATCCACATGATCATCTATATATATCCCAAAGTATAGTCAAATTTTATCACCTTCAATGGGTCAAGATCCACTTTTTTTTCCTCAACTTGTGTACTAGTCATCTAACTCAGGACCACCTTTGGTTGGAAATCATAGTTCCATTATTTTTCAAATTTTGGTTAGGGATCTTTGAATTGACCCAGATCATAAAAAATAAAAATCCAATAACATAAATGTGAACTAATAGATTTTCTAGGTCTTTGAATTAACCAGGGTGAATGCATCAACTCAAATAATAAAAAATGAAAAACCAATGACATAGATGTGATCTAAAAGGTTTTATGGGTTTTTAGGTCTTTAGACATAGATCATGAAAAACGAAAACCCCGCAATGGATTTCTTAAAAATGAAAAACAACCCATGGACCATTTAGAAATCACAAATCCATGATTTTGTAGATTTCATCAAAGGAAAATGTAGATATGTTATTTTTGAGATTGTGGTGAAGGTGGGGGACTTTAATTAACTCTTTGATATACCAAGGCTAATTTACATAACCTAGAAAATATGCCATTATGTATCCTCCAATCCTTGTGACATATCATATATCTATCTCAATACTTGTGGTTAACTAATAGGAAACATGCTAAACCAAAACCTAAGGCATGCTTAGGGAACTAACTCTCCTAAACATAGATATGAAAATATCACTTCATTGAAGTTTTCTGTCTCCAACATGAAATAAATCATTGACTAGTATATGTTCAATGAAGGGGTGGTCATAGTAGGTATGAAGGGGTGGTCATTAGGTAAGAAACAAGGACATTTGTGGAGCAACAAGTCCCTGCCGAGAAGGTAGTTTTGTATAGGTTTTTGAAATGCAAAGGCTTGAGGGAAGTCTAGATTTTTTGAATTCTTAGAATGCGTATATATTTCATGCACCAACAGAGTTTCTCATTGTACAAAACCTCGCTGCCTAGCCCTTCATGAAGTGTACATGTATTTATTGTATAACTGGAACAAATCCGCTCCCCTGTTGCAGTTAAATGTATGTGACTGTAAAATATAGTAGTGATGTCACCGTTGTCACTATTTGTAACGTAAAATATTAGATATGAACGTATCAAAGAATTATAATCAATGCTTCGATGTTAATGGATCTGGCAGTTGCTGTGCAAATTTGGTGGCAGGTAACATCAAGGTTTTGACTCTTAGTCATCAGGACCAAAGTGATGTGAGGATTTAAATTTACAATGAGGCTTTTATGAAAATTTATATAAGCTATTATGTCTTTAAAGTATCTTACCTTTACACACCTAAATCCACATGGCACATACATTAATAACAATGGGATGCCAATGGAGCATTTGAATTTGAATTTGAGACTATTTTGAGCATGATGACTATGCCACTTACATTAAATTTTTCTAAAGTCTCATGGAAGTTTGGAGCATATCAATTATATGATATACATGTGTTGCATGATGACTATGCCACTTACATTAAGTTTTTCTAAAATGTCTCATGGAATTTTGGAGCCTCTCAATTATACGATATACATGTCTTGTAGTCTCGCGGAGTTCAAGATTCAACGTGGTGACCTAAACCTAACACATACATGATTTAGAGTTGTGCATTAGCTTCCACCTAGTTTGCATGCATGTTTCCCCTGCCTCCACTCCACAGGGTTTTCATCCATCTCAGTCACAGTTTTGATGCCCACCAAGGATCACTCAATCAGTTGTGATGCATACAAGCCTGGATAGGGATGTAGGTCACATGGTTATTGCTTAAGCCTGGACAAAGTTGTTTGTAGCCTCGTTATTTCATACGGTGACAATGCAACCTTGAATTTGAAACACCATAGAGAGTAGAGGCACAACACTAGAGAACCCACAACTAACTCAGAATAATATACTCAGGCTACCTATGTCACTGGTAAGTAACTGGATTCAGATCGAGAACAATAAGGTCGACTATAGGCTTGCTGACACTAATTATGGATCTCCCATGAGTGGATTCAATTTTAGCTAGTTTTGGTGATCAAGAATCTCAAGGACTACCTTAAACAATAAATTCATGATTACTTAACGATGAAATTAACACTTTCGGTGCCACTTAGTGACTTTTTCTATGAATGCTCAAATTATTTGAAATTGCAATTGTAAATATTTGAGATATCATAATAACAATTAAATACAAATATGAGATTGATTATATTATAGACCCAGGTATAAGTCCTAACAAAAGAATTTAAAATGATTTTTTTTTGTATTTTTGGGAAATCCAGATTCTAGTTTCAAGTATGCGTCTATGCCATTTTCTATCTGTCAAAGCAACTTTGGGAACCCATTTTAAGAATTCATGATTATTAGTGTCTTAGTTGCAATCCTGGTAAAGAAAATTAAAATTAATAAAACGAGTCCATTCAATTTTCAATGAAAATCAAAGTTATTGAAATTTGTTATCACGACCATGACCATCGGACTCCAAAGAATGATCACTATGGTAAGACTCTAGCTCTCAATAACCCAGACCTAGCTCAGATCTTTAGCATCTTGAGGATTCAACTCCTGAGGCATAGCTTGATGACTTAGATCTCGATTCAGAGCTTGAGGATTCATATCCTGCTGATTCCAACCTTGAGTCTGTTGCTACCCATATGAAAGGCCCACGCTTTGCCACTTCCCACCTTCCCCAACCTGTGCATGGGACCTCCTCACCACAGGGGATTGAGCCTTCTTACCGGGTACGTATTATAACTGGAAGGAGGAACCGTCTTTCCATATTTCCTTCTTACCTGTGTAGTTAAATAAGGTCGGAACCCATCAAAAGGAATGTTGGGACCAAAGTCTAATGCCTCGATAGAACTCCTCGCACCCCCGAATGTAGCTTGAGAAAACTGAGGGACAGATACATAGGGGATGGGAGTCCCGAAGAGAAGAACAACTTGTTTCAAAGAAGAACTGATAGTCCCATTTCATGGACGATAGGAACTTTAGAGCTATTACCCATTGTAAAGTAAACAACCTAATCAAGAATAGGTTGTTGAATGAAGTGCATGTGTGTCTCTATGTGCTCATTGCATTGATATTGAACTAGATAATGGGAAAGTTGGATGCACTCTAACTATCACACCAAATAGTGGTCGGAAACGCCTGTTGGAAACCGAACTTAGAAAGGATTTGTCTTAATTTGATATGCTTAATAGACAATGACTTACTGTTAATTTAATCAACACTCCATGGAAATTCAACCAACATTTCCATGATGACTATTAGTCTCTTTATTTGATATAGTTTTCATGATGCAACACCAAATAATATAAAGAAATTTGAATATCTATTAATCCTTTTTTTAGGTTGTTCATTCAACAAATAGAAGGCAGTCATGGAAAATCATTTTCTAGATCATTAATTCAACCACTGGTATTGTAGCAGTAGGTACGGGTGTTGTAGCAGGTATTGGTGGAAATTTTGGTTAGTGTAATCAAGGGGGGCGATGCATTCGAATACCTAAAGACAAAAATTGGAAAATGTTATCAAATTTTCATTTTTTTTTCATGGAATCATCAATTACATAAAACATATTTTGCATAATTTTTTCCAATTGTGCAGGAAACAAATGATTACCTGTTCCAGTCGATTGTTTAGAGTACCTGTATGCATGCATCATTGTATCTAATAATTCTATATGTCCATAAGTCGTAAAGTTGACCTCAGGTCGCTATTAGGCTTGTTAGCCTAGTTTCCTTAGGACTGAATTCCTCTTCCTTAAAACTAAGTGTAACCGAGTGGTTCTTCGAGGTCTTTCTCTTTGAGTGCCTATTCCATCTAGGTTCTATACCACAGGTCGGTCCTGGCAAGTGGGGATGGGGTGTGACAACAATATCAAAGGATAGTGGCAAAGCAAGCATCTTAGTACGGAGCATAGAACCAGGTGTTTTTCTAAATGATAGAGAAGAAACACGTTTACAAGGTGGTGTAGAATTGCATGTTCGTTTAGGTGGCAACGTTTAGGTGGCAGTGGTAGATCAAATAAATAACAAATGCACTAAGGGATGCGAACTATGCATCTTCACAAACAAACATTTAATGTGAAGAAGTAATGCTAGACCTGTTTCTAGCATTACTTCTTTTGGGAAAAAACAATATGCATATAAAGCAATATAAGCTAAGATATTGTCCGCTTATGCCTTGGGAAGAGGCCAAATAAGAGGAAAAAGTGAAAACTTAGGTTAAATTAAATGAAGTTTCAAACTAAATTGTATGAATTATATGATTTTTTTTTTTAAATTGTTAAAACCCATTGGTTTTTGTTCCAAATTAATAGGAACACAAAAAATCGATTACTATAGTTTCCAACCCGAAAGGTAGGGACTAATAAGATCATTAAACGTTAAACGTAGTGAACCCATTTAAACTATAATTGAAGGATGTATCATTTAGTGATTAAGTACATTTTAATATAGAGGATGATGGGAATATATTCGTCATTTGGTGACATGATATTGCCACCTAGTAACAAGAGGACTCATCCATTAATGATTAATTATTATTTTAAAACCAAAATTATAATGAGTAGGAAGATAATTCAAATCAAACATTAAAATATGATAGCTAGAAGTTGTAATGACATAAATGTCATAAATAGTAATTATAATGAATAGGAAGAGAATTCAAATCAAGGATTAAAATATGATAGCTAGAAGATGTAACAACATAAATGTCATAAATAGTAATGATACACATAATAAACTCCACTACATAGAAAATTGAAAATAAGTTAGAGGTGTTATAAGTTAGAGCACAAATAATGCTCAAATCAGAAAAACAACAACACCATTGAATTCGTGGCATAGAATTACCCACAATTGGTTTCTCCATGCCTCGATCCGACTCTGGCACTCCCAGGCCCAAGAAGAATTTTGTCTCAGCTTTCGTGCCCTCTGCAACCTGCAATGATGACTCTACCTTGCATTGAAAAGCATGCCTAGAAGGTCGTACGGTCCACGCGCCTCCTCCTCCGTGGCTAGGAGGATGCACCTTTTAATAATAAAAATGGGCATTGTATACCATGTGGTACTAACGACCTAGTGGTTAGGGGCATATCTATTAAGGTGTAGGTTAAGGCAGAGGTCTTGGGGTCAAGCCTCGTAGACTCTCCTTTTTATTTGGTATTGTTATATGGTGTATACAATATATATTTTTTCCACTATTTTTATCAGTGGCTCTAGAAATTTCTCCAACGATATACAATCGTGGCTATAGTTGGTGTGGTCTTCCAGATTTGGCGGACCCGCCAACTATTTTTTTCAAATTTCATTCACGGGCTATCCTTGTGAATTTACCGCCTACCACATGGTATCCCCTAATTGGGCCATGTGGAAAAATATCATTGGGCCACGCTTCCCCCTTCCAATTTAACCATACGGATTGTAGGGACTTCCATGTGGCACGATCCGATTGGTCCATGGATCATTCCAAAATGCCAAAAACTAGGTGACACGTGGTAGCCCCTGTTTTGCTATCATGTCATCATGTTGATGTCATGCTGCCACATGTCACTTCCCTGCTCCTGCCACATGTTTTGTACGGATGCTGGTATCATCCGTATGAATTCTGATGTCAGTAGTATGGATGTTGACTCATCCCCTGCTGAGTGGGCTAGTTTGACCAAACTTTGACCGAAGATATATTTCAATTCATAACTCTGTTTGACGAGCCATTTGCATTGTTAGAAATATTGTGACGTGCTCTTCTTGATCATGCCATTTTCAATAATTTTTGGGAACTTTTAATTTTTTCCCTTTTTGTCTGCTAGAGCTATTCTGAGTGTCTTGATTTGCCTCTGTGAGTTCTAAGTTGTTTTTATCCTTCTATGGATCATTTTTGGATCACCAACTAATTCCAACATGGAATCATTATATTCACTTATTAAATATCTCCCTTACTTGACTCTTAGATCGAGAAGATCAACTTATATGGTCCTTCAACTTCGGAAGAAATTATTCCCCCAAAATTGGATATATGTCCCAACTCCAAGATTCTCATGTGGATACCCCTCCATGGTGGGGGAAATACCTCTGGAAGCTAAACAATCCACCCAAAACAAATTTATTCATGTGGATTCTTCTCCAAAATAAAGATCCAAAATGGGAAAATATTCAGAAGCAATCCTTCACATGTCGAAGTAGATATTCTCTTTGCAAATTAGATGAAGAATTCAATACACATCTATTCCTTCATTTCCCATTTACAATATTATTTTGGAGAGAAATCAATCATTCACTAGGACCTATATTCAATTGGAATGGGGATCATATCTTAGGGGTACTCCACAGCTGGATAATAGATCAACAAAATCAAAACTACAAATCCCTCCCCCTCTCTGTTCGTTGGGGCATTTGGATGGCTTGCAGCCATGTCATATTTGATGATAAAAATGGGTCCATCTACATCGCAACCATCTCCAACCTAAAAATATTCTCTTCTAAATTCCCCCAAATAAGAACATTCTCCACTCCACCTAGAGTGACGCAACCTCTTGCAATAAACAAGGACATCCCATTGGGTTCTTTTTGACGGGGCTGCAAAGGGTGATCCCTCTATGACAGGTGTTGGTGGATCTCTCCACCTATTATAAAACCACTTCCTCTCCTTCTCAGTCAGTCTAAGATAAGCCACAAATAACTTCAATGAACTCATAGCTTTATACCTTATGCTCCTCTTGGATCTTGAGAAAAACATTAGGTAGTTGAACATATATGGTGAATCAATGTTTGTAATTCAATTCATGAAAGGCACACACATATTAATATCTTACACCCTACTTCCAATCCTTGAGGAATTAAAGATATTCTTTGTAGAATATACTCACATCTCTTTTACACATGTGTACATGAACTAAAATAAAACATGGACCAACTCTCCAAAGATGGCCTGGACCTTGACAAAGGAAGATGAAAGGTCAATGAAAAAGGATTGGATGGATCACATGAACATATTCACATCCCTTGGACCACTCTGATTAATTCAGTTCGTTAACACATTTTTGTAGCCGCAAACAATACAAATCAACCAAATGTTTCTAATTTTTCTAATGTAAAGTCTAATGTAAAAAATATGACATATATGATAGTGATGGAGAACTTATTAGATAGTCTCATGAAATAACATATATGGATTATTTTGAAGGAACATTGCTATAAATTATACAAATGTTAGATACATCATGGTACATAGAGGATAGGCCTTCCTCTATTTTTGGAAACCTGTCTTTTTTGCAGTACCTTACTTCCTCTCATACTCAAAAGAAGGAATGCCTCTACTGATGTATTTTTGTTTCACCATAAATAAAATTACTTTATTTTTTTCGTTGTAATATATATATATATATATATATATATATATATATATATATATATATATATATATATATATATATATATATATATT
>JASDQU010102736.1:123061-138771 GCA_032191745.1 Picea mariana | reverse complement strand
TATATATACCAAGGAGACATTTTCATTTTGAATCATCTGGTACTTGAACATTTAAGTGGGGTAAAAGGAGGTTGCCCCCTCGAAGAGGCTTATTATCTGAAATTATCTCTGTTTCAAGGCGTTGAGTACTTTTCCTGAGGTTTTTCCATGCTATATTGATGTTTGGTTCTTAACACACTTCCAGAAATCATAATCCCTCACCCAAACGTATTGGTCCTACATCATCTCCCACTTTCGATGATTTTCCATCTACCTCTCTTAGCCCTCCTTATTCACCTACGACCTCTACACCTCCACTCTCATCTGTGACCAGTTCATCAAGTACTATATGGATCATGTGGGTTAAAAATGCATACAAACCTTTATACATGACAGATATCACTCGATCTCCTCATAAACTCCCAAGGGACTTTAAGGAATGGCTCCCTATCTTCTTAAGAGACGATTTCATTACAACTAAAGATCATTTAGATGTCTTCCTCCACGCTCTTGAACCCTGTGACCAACATGAAGATGTCCAAATGAGATTCTTCTCCTACACTCTTGTTGGAAGGGTTAAGTTGTGGTATGATAGTATTCTTCTAGGACTAATCACAAGTTGAGATATATTTTTGGAACGTTTTCCAAAAGATTCATATATATATATATATATATATATATTGTCAGTCCCTTTATGATCAACTCTATAAGTACAAAATAAATTTAGGAGAAAGTATAAGGGATTTCAATGATAGGTTCAGTACCCTCATGAGGATATTTCCTCAAGATTTAAAACCTTCTCATAGTACCATCCTCAAGTCTTACATGTCAACCATGAAAGACCCTTGCGGAGTTCTAATTGGAAAGGGATGCCCAACAACTTTACTTGAAGCACAAGAAAGAGCATGTGAGATAGAAGAGAACATGACCTCATATCTCAGCCAAGATGAGGATTATCTTGAGGGAATCATTCAGATTAATCAAGTTGATGACTTTGTCATACCGTACCCCCCCACACACAATATCAGGACTTACCTTTAGAGGGAATGAGAGGAGGCCGCTAAAAACTTTGTTGGTCGCATGATGAGTCTGTTGGGTAAAGAAAAGGAACCAACATCTAAAAAAATACCTCCCCCAACAAGTGATATTTTGAAAGATGAAAGGAGACGAGCAGCAAGGAAGGCTGAAGAAAATTTGTTGCAACATATTCAACAAGTTCTAACAGATCCACATAAAGAGAAGGAAAATGGTGTCATAAAAAATGAGGAGAAAACTTTTTCCCTAGACAAGACCAAAAAGGAATACTTCGTAAATCACATCAACATAACACATCAGGTTCTAGATGAGGGAATTGACAATGCCTTCATTTTGGCAAACTCCCTTTTCCTTTATCAAGAAAAGAAGGAAGGATATTGGGGCTTAGACTTTGATGGTGCATACTCAAGCTCAGGCTCAGGCGCAGGAACAGTCTTGATATCACCAGATAACGAGACTACCCTATTCTCATATAGGCTTGAGTTTAACTTCACAAACAACATTGTCGAGTATGAATCCCTTATCTTAAGCATGAAATTTCCCATTAACATGAACATTAAGTCCCTTCATGTAAGAGGAGACTTAGCCTTGATCATCTCACAGGTTAATAAGAATTTTGTCGCTAAGAACCCAAGGTTGAAAAAATATAGAGATGCCATATGGGATGCCATGAAGAAATTTAATAACTTTTCGATTGAAGCCATCCCTAGGAAAGAGAATCATTTTCCAGACAACCTTTCAATTTCTGCATCTACTTTACAACTCTTCAAAGAGATCGGTCTCTATAAAGTGGAAGCAAATTTTAGACCTTCACTACCTGATAACTTGGAACTTTGGCAAGTTTTTGATAATGAAAACCAGATTCTGTGTTTTCTCAAGAATGAAGGTGAATTCTTGGAAGCCCAGATAAACATATTGGCGGAAAAGGAAAATATTAAAATCATATATTTATCTGATGGACCCTTACCTAAAGGTGTCGTCCCCCTAGAGAGACTTTTTTATCGAAATGACATTGTTGGGCCCGAGATATGATCGGTTTTATGACAGTAATTAGATACTTTTGTCGTATGTATATATGTGTTTTTCATGTTTTGGAGAAGCTTTTTGAAGAATTTTGTGCCAAAATGCTATGATCTACACCAGGTATGCATAATTAATGTTTTATGTCGATATTGAGTATACTTCATTATGTTTTTATGTTTCCAAGAATCTAATTCATGTTTTTTGGTGTTACAGGGAAAAATTGCATCATGTTTCTGCTTCTGATACTCCATCTGGCACTATTACATGAAGCTAACTTAAAAATTAAATTGTGGGAGTATGAAGTGGAATATGAAAAATATGGCACATTGGTTTTGTGCATAATATTCCCAATTAGGTCCCATGCGAACCATTTCCTGAAATTCTGAATGTGTGAAGAGCAGTTCGTGGTTTTCAATTATGCATCTGGTACCTGGTCCAGCACTCTGTCCAACACTGCGTATTGCACAAAAACGGTGGGCAATTTGGCGGTTATGGTATTGGAGGCCAGTGGTGGGAGAATCAAGAACATGGGTTTTGCTCATGTTTATCCCCTCCATCTACTAAACTCTTGACAATGCAGTTTAGGTTATTGAGCAGGGCGATTATTGGCTCACTTTATTTCGGCAGTTAGGGCACCGTTAATGTAATTTGTCGGTTTTAGAAGTGGTTCGACCCTCCTGTGGTCAACCACTTAGTCTGTAAATATTATAAATACCACCATGGTAGTCATACAATAGCTAAGAAGTAGTAGAAGAAGTAGAGGATAGAGATAAAAACGTTTTCCTCTGTTTTGCTATTTTTCATTGCCAAATTATATAGAAACTGTGTTTTTGAGTTTTCATGGTGAAATCGAATTGTTGAGTTCGTGGTGTGCTTGCAAGAAGTGACCACGACTTGTTGGGGGGGGCACCATTAGTCTGGTAACTGTTCTTTAGTTTATTTATGCATTTTATAGTTTAGTTGTCTCTCTTTATTTCCTGTACATGCATTATTATCTCGTTAATTAATTTGATGTTGTAGTTTAATTGTCTTAACTCTCTTTTGCAGGTTAGTATGAAGACTTATGTTAGTATGTGTTAATCTTGTAGTTAGAAATGAATTTGCAAATTCCTAGACTAACCCCGTGTGCAATTAGATGTTAGATTGTATCTTATTTATGTTGTTAGAATTAAATTTAAAACAGAGTTTTAATTTGAGTTTTCTTTAACAAGGATTTGATGGATGGATAGGATTAGTTTCAGTTTTTAATTATAGATTGCTTATTTCATTTTTATGTACATATTTCTTAATTAGTTGTTGATTAATGTAGTTGTTAGTTTACTTTTTAATGTCATGTTTTAATTTCTGTTTTCAACCATTTTTCTTATTGCATTTTGAATTGTTAAGATAGATATAGCATAGTTTCACTTTACGTATTTTCTTTCCTAGAATTAGATTGCAATTTCAATTCTTAGTTAATGATTGAATTTAATTATGAATTTTGCTTACATAGCATAGAAGTACAATTACAATCTCGTTATACTGTTGATGGTTAATAACTCCATGAATATGCAGGGTAATTAACATTGTTTCCGTAATGGCTAAATTCTCATTGGATTGTTTAAACCATACCTTTCACTTTTCTATTGAGATGAGTGTTTAGATTATACCACTTGAATTGTCCTTTGTTGTCAAGTGCCATAGAGATATTATCAGACACCGGAGACATTCACACAACCACCAACATTATATTTGAGTTGTCATAGGTTAAAAGATAGTTTCCTGCTTTCATAGATCAAGAGATATAGTTTCCTGCTTTCGTAGATCAAAAGATATAGTTTCTTGCTTTCGTAGATAGTTTTATTGTTGTTGTAGGGTAGATAGCCTTCTACTTTGATAGGTTAAAGAGAAGTTTGTTTATCATAGATTAAAGTTTAATTGTTAGTCCTTCTTGCTTTCAATTAAATAGATTTCCTTTTATGAATTATAAATAGTTTGAAGTTTGAATTAATAATTAAGAATATAGTCCACTTGCCTCTTAGGATAGATAGTTGTTCAATGAGAAGCTTTAATTAGATTACTTGCAGTAGAAGTTATCTTAGAGTAGTTGGTTGTTTATTTGCTTTAATAGGTTAGCTAGTTGTTTTGCTTACTTGTTTACTTGCTTTAATAGGTTAGCTAGTTGTTTTGCTTACTTGTTTACTTGCTTTAATATAATAGTTGTTGGCTTGTTTATTTACTTGCTTTCATAGGGTAGTTGCTCATTGAATTTAGGTTAGCAAGTTAAAGTAGTTTGCTTTTATGTTTAATAGTTTCTTTTGCTTATTGTTATGAACTAGTTTGCTTTACTTAGGGCTTTTACTTGCTTTCTTAGAACTATCCATCGATCCTTGATCCAAAAGTACTTAGGTTACATACTTTTAAGTTTCTTAGTAGGGTTTTCTCATTATATAGGTTTGCTTGAATAGATTAACCCTTAGATAGCCACTTTCTTAGTTAGACTATACTACTACCAGCCCTTCTACCTTTGGCATATATTTTGCTACAACTCTACGTTTACTTACCCTAGGTTGACAATTTAATTGAGGGATTTTGGTGTGTTTTTAGTGCATATAGAACACTCATCATACATGTATAAGGGGAATACGTCAAGTAAAATCGATGAGGAGGTCATTGAATTCAATATTGGCACCGAGGAATCCCCAACGATGTTCAAGTTTGGGAAAGGAACAACACCTTATGAAAGGGAGAAGTTGATTTCCCACATAAGATAATTTAAGGATGTTTTCACTTGGTCTTATGAATATCTGAAGGTTTATCGAGAAGACGTCATACAACATGTTATTCCCCTTAAGGAAGGCACAAAACTATTCAGGAAGAAGCTCAGGAAAATGAACCCGAAAGTTTCCCCACAAGTCTAAAAGGAGTTGAAAAAGATGGTTGAGGCAGGAATAATTGAGCCTATCAAATACTCATCTTGGGTATCTAATCCAGTCATTGTCAGGAAAAAGATTGGTCATATTAGGATATCCGTTGATTTCAGAAATTTGAACCAGGTTTCGCTTAAAGACAACTATCCTCTACCAAATATGGAATATCTTTTGCAAAGGGTCACCATAGTAGAGATGATGTCTATGCTTGATGGCTTCTCAGGATTTAATCAGGTGTTGGTAAAGGAGGATGAACAACTAAAAATGGCTTTCACCACCCCTTGAGGGACTTACAAGTATTTGAGAATGCCCTTTGGATTGACCAACGCAAGGGCTACTTTTCAACGTGCCATGGATTATGATTTCATGGATTTGATCGAGAAACTTATAGAGATTTACCAGGATGATCTAACTATTATCTCCAAGAAAAGGAAGCAGCACATCCAACACTTAAGAATGATTTTCCAAAAGTGCAGAGAATACGAAATTTCTCTCAACCCTAAGAAATCAATCTTTAGTGTGGATAAAGGCAAGTTACTAGGTCATATTATTTATAAATATGGAATCTCAATAGATCTTGCCAGGATTGAAGCTATCAAAAATATCCCTCTTCCTAAAGACTAGAAATCCTTACAGTATTTCTTTGTCCAAATTAACTTCATAAGGAGGTTCATTCTAAACTTTGCCGAAATTGTTAAACCCCTTAATAGATTATTGAAGAAGGATGCTCGTTTTGAATGGGACAACAAAGTTAAGTTGTCTTTCCAATGTATCAAGGAATCAAAAACTATCACTCCAGTCCTATTCAGTCTGAATTTTCTAAGGAGTTCATCATATTCTCTTTCGCTTCAAAGGACACCATCCCAGGAGATCTGTTGCAAAAGAATGAGCAAGGGTATGAACAGTTGATTGCTTTCATGAGCAAGAACCTTAGGGACTCAGATTTGAATTACACCATTATGAAAAAACAAGCCTACACTCTTGTCAAGTCCCTAAATCATTTTCAAACTTATGTGGGATACAACAAGATCAAATATTTCATCCCTTACCCCGTTGTAAAAGATGTTTTATCACAACAGGATTGTCTTAGATCAAGGGGAAAGTGGGTTTCATAGATACAGGAATACGATTTGTATATAAATCCATCCAAGATAATTAAAGGCCAAGGGTTTTCTAAGATGTTGACAAAAATCAATCAAGAAGCCATCGAAATGGGAAAGAAGGAAAAAATCAATGTTGTCATAAGTGAAATTGAGAACGACATGTGGTATTCAAATATCATTTATTACTTGAAGAAACTCACTTGCCCTGATCATTTGGTAGATCATAAGAGGAGAGCCCTAAGGCTTAGATCTATGAAGTATTTCTTGACAGAAGATAGTCTCGGGTGGAGGAACCCTAATGGGGTGATCCTCAGGTGTGTGAATAAGGGAGAAATTGAACTTCATTCAGGTTATTGTGGAGGCCATTTTGTAGCTTTCACTACTACCCATAAGATATTAAGAGTGCTATATTATTGGCCCATTATTTTCTTTGAACGCATTGATATGTCAGATCCTGTCAACCGTTTCAATTCTTTGTTAGCAAACAACACCTCCATGCCCTTCCCCTTAATCCATTCATCATAGAAACACCCTTTCAACAATGGGGACTATATTCATTGGCGAGGTCAAGGACAACTCTAGTGATGGTCATCGATGGGTTTTGATTGCCACTTACTACTTCACCAAATGGAAGGAATCCATCCCAATAAAGAAAGCAACATAAGAGGTTGTGATGAAGTTTCTTGAGGAAAAATCCATCACTAGATTCAGGGTTCCTGCCAAGATAACCATGGATAACTTCAAATATTTTAGCTCGATGGCGCTCAATGATTGATCCAGGTGGATTTCCACACATGGAAGGACTTTATTGTGTTCACCAAGTTGATTTGCAGAGTGGTGAAGGTGGTAAACTTATATGTTTTGAGTTTCATATTTCTCATGCATTTTATTAATGCTTTGTGAGGAAAGGGTCTCATGCATTCTTATGCTTTATGAGATGCTCATGCATATTATTTATGCTTTATGAGATTTTGAAAAACTCAAACATTATTATTCATTATTGAAATTATTAATACTTGTGAGGGAAATTAGACTCACGGATTTATCATTAAATTATCCTTTTGGAAATCGTTTTTTATGAGAGATGCCACCTCACACCAATTTTCTATTATTCTCAATTATAGGTTGAGAGAATAAAGGACATGGATGAAGAGTCTTTGGGTGGTTTTGAGAATTTTTCCATTATGTACTTGAAGATAGTTTGAGATCCTACATTCATGGATCTTGTCTTTCCTCTTTTGTAATTAGATCCTATTATTGTGGATCTAGGAGTGAGTGAGGAAAACCATATAAGACCTTATGTGAGCCATATTTAATGGAGGAGAGTAATGGAGAGTTAATGAGTGAAGTTAGAAAGCCATAATGCTACTACTCCTAAGCATTGAGAGACTTATTCATTTAAGGTATTATCCTTCTTAATGTATGGAGAGGTATGAGTGTGAGAAGTCTTCTTGAATCCTCACTGAAGGAGAAGGCATCTCTTATGTAATCACTTATGAGAAGGTCCCATCATATTTTGAAGAAGGAATGAAAGTGATTCGTATTTCAATTGAAGCGGGTCCAGAGATGTAGCCCGGGAGGGGTGAACTCTGTTACCAACAATGGTTGTCTCTCTCTTGTCCTTCATGTGCTTATTCCATTTGATCATGTATGTTATGTATTATTGTTTAAAAAGCATGGTTAATCATGGATTCATAAGCCCTTTAATCCTTATGCAAATACTTCGTCAGAAAATGATTCTCAATTGAAAACTTGTTTAAATTACTCATCTGTTTTCATATCATGTGGTATCAGAGCTAGGCTGGTTGCTTTGCATGATGGGAAAAGGATAGAAGAATTAAGAAAGACTTCAATAATTAGAAGAGATAAATCACAACATTCAAGATGAAAATGCAGAGTTGAGGAGACTTTTGCAGGTTGCAGAAGAAGAGAAGAAAGAGATTTAAGAGAGGTCTCAGCTTCATGGAGAAGTTCTCAACGGAATTATTGAAGAGTTGCAACTCGAATTGCAAACCAAGGATGATCTCTTGGCTAAGTTACAGCATGGTCAATGAATGGAAGACAAAGAGCCTTCTACCAGGGGTGCACAAACTCAAACCGAGGTATATGATGTTTCGTGATGTTCAATGTTTTCTCAGTATGAAACTAACATGGGCATGAAGCTCCTCGTGAAGATGGGATACAGAGGAGGTGGACTTGGCATTCATGGCCAGAGAATCACTTAGCCATTAGAGGTGGTACAAACACCATGATTCACAGGTTTGGGTTATGGCAAGGAAGAGAATGGAGAATGCTCAAAGGTTGTTGAAGAAAAAACCATCTCTTCACCATCAGAGTCCAAGAAAGGAATCAAGCCAGCTTGTCCTCAACAGAACAAGAACCACTCAGGAAAGTATAAAGGACGTTTCAATTATTTTCTTACATATAAGAAAAATGATTATGGTCATTGGTATTCTAACCATGATGTAGCCAAGGATCACAAGAAGAAAACTTGGTTAAAGAAGATGAGCACGCCCAACAGAAGTGAGACAAAGCAAAGGGAACCTCTTTCACATCTTCGTGACAAGGAGATGTTGTTAAAGGAGAAGAAAAGGAACTATTGCACTCTTTGCGAAATGAGTGGCCATTGAATTGGGAAATGATGGAAAGTTCATCCTCAGCTTTGTCCCAAATGTGGTAAGAGAGTCGTACAAGATCCTACAAAGAAGGAGAAAGAAGATGAAGGAGTTAGTCCAGCAGCAATAATCCCAGAAGCAGTTCTTCAAAAAGATCATCATTTGTTTGAATGGACTAGTAAGTAGTGGTTATTATTTCTATAAAATTGAAATATTTATGTCAGTTAACATGTTCTGCAGCTATATTGGCATCCACCAGGAGCATGGATGATTGTTTTCATAGGAGGAACCACTATCATTTTGCTCATAGAAGGATGAACTTGCATCCCAGGCACTCGTGTAAAATATCTGCAAGTTTGGGGAAGTCTACATGGATCCATTATTGGTGTTGTTGACCATAATGACAGATGAAATCGGATTTTTTTAGTGTAAATATTCCAGCAATGGCTTCTAATCTCCAGCGTTTTCACTTGGACCGTGACGTGGGAAAGATATTGATCAAATATATTTTGATGGCACGTTGTCGATCATTCATTTTCCATAGGTTCTCTGATGGATGAGGAGGTTCCCCTTTCCAGGTCAGATGCCTTCATTCAGAAAATTCATTCATGGAGGTTGTGAAGCCCTTCGTCAAATTCTCATCGATTTAGTTGTACAACGATTTCTAGGAGCTCAACCAGCTAGAGGCTATAAAGCCCCTCGTCAAATTATCAGATGGGTTCTTGGAAAAGACTGAATCCTACATTCCCATTTGGTCTCACCTGGGTTTGAGTCTGGAACTCTACGCTAAGGATTCAGATATCCAGACCATGATTTCATTTCTATGGAAGGCACAAAGGCCATTTCAGGGATTTTGGGTTTGGTGATATCATTTTCTCTGCAAATCTTCATCGTTGCAAAGTGCATGGGTGTTGACTATGCGATTTCAACAGTGCTTGTAGAGAGAAATCCTGTGTATATCAGCATTGGCTATAATCTTACTGCCACTCAACACCCCACTTTCATTCGGAAACATATTCCATATAGTCTATCGCCCAGGCTAAGAAATCCCAAAAGTTTTTAAGCTATGGTTGAAATGATAGAAGAATTCGTAAATGCACCAATTGAGGAGGAATGTGGATTCCAGCGCGCACAGTACAAGACAATTTAAGAGAGATTGAGGGGCTCTTTTACCTCAGTGGAGGATATGATGAAGAGGAGGATATTGTGTGAGGAGCATCTGTCAATGCTTTGGCACCATTAGATCCAATGAGCTGAGAGATCTCCCATCAGATATCGCCGAAGGAAATTTCATGGGAATGTCATCATCCAAAGCACCATGAGGAGGTGTGACTCTAGGTCATGATTGCATGGAGATTTCAATATCCAACATTCACCCCTATCACCAGGATAGAGTCATCAATTTGACTGAAGGAAATATGGTACAATTGAATTTCATAAGCAGGTGTGGTGTCGTTGTCTAAGCTAAAAGATGGTTATGTGATTGTTTTCAAATTCACCACTGACAGAGGTGCAATGATGGCATTATTATTTTCCCAGATGGTCGTATAGAGTGAGGAAAATCCCAAACAATATGGGATCTCTAGTTATTCGAGAAGCAAGCCACGAAAGGCCTCCATGAGTGCAGGCTTGATGGGATTCCAAAGTCCACAATCTCAAACATCAGGTTGACACGTCGTCTAAATTGCATATATTTTGCACCATTTAAAATCATGAGCAGATTTTGGGGGATTCCAAAGCTCATGAGTAGACCACGTTGATTGCAATTATGTTTTGGGTTCCCTGGAGAGATCCCACATCGCATGGTAGTGTCAGATTGATGGTAGGTGGTGTGATCCAAACATATTTGTAGGTCTGGCAGTCGATCATTGAAAGGATCGACGTCGATCCAACTATATTCCAATTGCGCTTCTATGAAAACGTGGTCCAAAGTATGAGTGATGTGGTGACAATGTTGGAGATATTGTTGATATGGGATCAGATCTATTTGGGCCCTATGTTGAGTCTTCCTATGAAGCTCTAGTTGTGCCAGCCATATCATCATTTGGAAACTCTCACGATCTTACTACCAAATGCTACCCCTTGCTCATTAGTTCAATGGGTATCATTGTTTGCTTAATCACAACTTTGTTTTCTTAATCACAACTTTGTTTGCAACTGACATATTTGAGATCAAGGTTGTGAAGGAAATTGAGCCTGCATTGAAAGAGCATCTTATTATCTCTACAGTATTGATGACTATTGGAATTTGTTGTTGTAAGTTTCATTGCATTCCCTTCATCCTTCATCGTCTTCAATTTTCGTTCCCAGAAGGTTGTAAATAACTGGGAGATTTTGTTCTATCTTTCCATTAGTTTGTGCATTGGCCTTGTTATCAGTTTTATCACTAAGTACTACACAAGTAATTCTTACAGCCCTGTCCAATATGTTTTTGATTCATGCAGGACTGGAGCAGAAACTAATGTTATATTTGGGTTGGATTTGGGCTACAAATATGTTATTATTCCCATACTTGCAATTGCAGTAAGCATTTTGTCAGTTTAAGTTTGGTTGTTACTGGTCATGGTCTTGGAGGTTCTTCCATGGCTCTGTTTGGCAGAGTAGGTGGTGGTATTGACACTAAAACATCAGATGTAGGTGCAGATCTTGTTGGCAAGGTTGAGAGGACATTCCTGAAGATGATCCACGCAACCCAGTTGTCATTGTTGATAATGTTGATGACTTCCTTATTGCGGATTGTTGATTGTGTTGTCCTCAAATCAAACGATCTCTCTGTTGCCTTTGTCTTGGGATGTGAATCGAGTTTGAAGTCTCCAATGGTATAGATATGGTGAAGTTTCTCAGAGCGAGAACTTCCCATAACTTTGGTAAAGTTTGATAACTGAAAATAAAGTTTTATTTTATTACTTTTGGATGGTATTTTGAGCACTAAAATCGCTTTTGTGCAAAACCATATTGTGGCTAAAAAAAACTAAAATCAACTTTTCTTTGTCCAAGGAGATTCCAAAGTAAATGAAGGCACGCACCTTCATTATACTACACATAGTTTCCATATGATAGATCAAAGAAAATATAGGGGCATTTGGAAATTTTTCCTATGCTTAGAGTTTGATATATGGCCATTAAAAGAGTTGGGCATTTGATGTGCACATATTTTTGTAGTGGGGGTTTTGCACCACTAGTGCACATATTACTGCACATTTTTGTAATGGGTATATAGGACCATAGATTTTTGCCCAATTGTGCATATTTTTGGCATATGTAAGTGCCTTGTAATTTAATGTAAAATTGGTGATTATGAAGCATGGTAATGGATTTTTAGCCACTCTTGAGTGAGAAGAGTGAGAGGCGTTGTTTTATGACTTAAGCCTTAAGTGGCTTCATTTTTGTAATCAGTTGTATGAGGTGATTTTCCTAGGCCTATTTTGGAATTCATTGTAAACTTGACCAAAGAGTGTATTTATAACCTCTTGGCAAGTAAGGTACTCCAAATATTGAAGTACAGGTCATCAGCTACATGTTGCAGATTTATGCAGATGTGGGATTTTCATTTCAAGCTCCGAAGAACAGAGGTGAATGAGACAAGGGATGTGCCTTTTTCCAGACATTTGATTTGCATCAGTTGCAGGTGTTGGCTTTACATTCTAATTTTGAAGTACGTGGGTGAAGGAGTCTTGAAGAAATGTGCCTTTTGACATTTTCATAGAGATACAGTTGATACTTTTGGAGACCAAAAGGTTCTTTGTGGGGAGGCATGATCCAGATAGATTTCCACTCATGGAAGGATTTTACTGTGTTCAACAAGTTGACTTGCAGAGTGGTGAAGGTGGTAAACTTATATGTTTTGAGTTTTATATTTCTCATGCATTTTATTAATTCTTTGTGAGGAAAGGGTCTCATGCATTCTTATGCTTTAGGAGATGCTCATGCATATTATTTATACTTTATGAGCTTTTAAAAAACTCATACATTATTATTCATTATTGATGTAAAATGATTAATACTTGTGAGGGAAATAAGACTCACGTATTTATCATTAAATTATCATTTTGGAAATTGGTTTTTATGTGAGAAACCACCTCACACCAATTTTCCATTATTCTCAATTATAGGTTGAGAGAATAAAGGACATGTATAAAGAGTCCTTGGGTGGTTTTGAGACTTTTCCCATTACGTACTTGAAGATAGTTTGAGATCCTACATTCATGGATTTTGTCTTTGTTGGATTACTGAGAGGGGGGGTGAATCAGTAATAGCATAACTATAATCATTTTTCTTCAAATGTTATATCAATGTAGAATTATTATCCAATAATGAGCAGTAAGAAATAAACAATCACACACATACATAGTACACCAGTGTTTTATGTGGAAACCAAATCGGGAGAAAACCACGGAATTTTTTTTCTTATATGTCTTGAAGAATTACATTCATTGGAAGCACCAACTTCCTTTGTTTTCCAGTTGCAACTGGAAGGAGGCTCCAACCCCCTAGTTTCTCAGGCTACAACCTGAGGGAAGCTCCAACTCCCCAATTCTCTAGCTACAACCATAAGGAAGCTACAACCCCCAATGTTCTCCGGCTACAATCAGAAGGTGGCTACATCCACCTGTCCTTGCCTCGTCCTACCACCCTGAAGTAGAAGTAGAATGATGGAACCACTGTCACACTATCACTGTGAGATATACCGTTGTAAACCTGTACCAATAAATCTGAATCATGCATCAACTTGTAATCAACCTGTACCATAAACAAGTGCATCAACCATGCACCAACCTGTACCTCAACCTGTAATCAACCTGTACCATAAACAAGTGCATCAACCATGCACCAACCTGTAATCAACCTATACCATAAACAAGTGCATCCAACCATGTAGCAAGTATGTACCAATCATGTGTCAACTACTCATCAACTATGACTCATCAATATGTACCAACATCATCAACTATACACCTCATGTATGTTTGCCAACTCATCAACTACTTGTCTCAACCATGTACTCAACATCTACCACAACCAAAATCCCTCATCAATTTCATCATCCAAATATGATTTGTAGCTCTGTAATAGACCTGATGTATATGATCACATTCCTCCAAACCTTCCTTAACTTTAAAAACAAGAGACTAGCATTTTTATCAAACTTTTCTTTAGTCTCACGTGCCTAGTTTTGGATCAGTCAACAACCCTAACTTGAAGTAATCATAACTTTGAACCTGTAATGTATAAAGATCTGAAACTGATATAAAATTTTATTCAGTGTGTTTTATGCAATTCCTCCAAGTGTCACTACTTGTAACCTCTCAGAAAAGGAGTTATAGCAAAAATGGCATACCTTGTTGAATTCTGTCTTATTCTAGAGAGTGACCTTGTAGAGCGTGCCCCACGCAAAATGTTTGATGAATTGATCTGAAACTATTACACAAAATACTACATATTGTACCCTAACCAAAACATTTTGTCTCATTGAATTTGGATATTTTATAAATAATTTATGACGTTTTTAGCCGAAACACCTGATTTTGACTAGTTTTAGGACTGGCCACAAACCCTATTTTATACGGAGTGTAACTCCCAAAATACAATGACCCACTAGCTAAAAAATTTTACCACATATACTTGGATATGTTTTCTCACTTTCATAGCAATTTCAGGATTTGAATCATTATAGAAAAAATTTATAGCGAAAATGGTGAGATGACCTGTAAACAACATACCTTAGAAAGCACCATCAAAAGAATTTATCCTTCCTTGCATTTCGGCCTTCTTTTCTTCACTTTCCTCGGAATTTTGGCTTAGATATAATTTTTTTACCTCAGACACCTATAGATATTCAATATTCTCAAGTGCGATTCAAATGAGAGAGCCTTGCCTCTTATTTATACTCTCCAAGTGGCTTCCTTAAAAACATCTTCTAGATCACTTGGCCCACTTTCCTTATTTTAGGGTTGGGTCCACTTCTAAGTTCTCCATTAAATTTATTATTGAAATAATTTATTTTGTATTCACTTTGAATTATAATACACTCATCACTTCACTTTATTATTTACCTTTTAAAATCTCTTAAACCACTTTGACTACTTTGACCTTTTGGGGCTTCTAGATGGCATATGAGGGTCCTCCAACTTCGTAAGGCCATAACTTTCAAACCGTGAGAAGTTATGTGACATTATACATACCACCAGAAATGGCATGACATGTACTATCCATATAGAATAGTATTATCTGAAAATATATCATAACTCATATGGTTACCCATCAAACAAACTTGGGTCCATTACCTAAACCTGGGGTCTCCAACTTCTCATGGCCATAACTCTCTAACTGTGAGGAATTATGTGACGTTCCACATACCACCGGAAATGAAATGACAAGAACTATCCATCTAGGATTTTTTCCCTGACAAATTCACTTTCCTTCATCTCATTATTCCACAATTAAGCATGGGTTCTCTTACCCCACAAAGCGTCTTCCCGTGAGGGCTTTCACCATAAGGGGACCACTTTGGAGTTCATCCATATTTACTTCTTATAAACCATGACAAAACAATAATGAGTGATAGTTACATCAAACAATATTGGGTCCATTACCCAAACCTTTGTGCTACGGGGCTTTCTTCAAGGGTTGACATCAATGACAACCAACCTTAATCAACAATCTCCCCCTTTGGCATTAATGGCAACACTCTGATGCAATACTGAAATCATATCACTCATGCTCCCCCTGGAACCATGCCTTTGTCCTCTACATCTAATAAATCTGCTCCCCCTAGAACCATGCCTCTGTCCTCTGCATCTAATAAATCTCTCCCCCTTTGTCATCAATGGCAAAGGTATCTTTCCATCTAGGGCTGCTCCCCCTGACAGTTTGTCCTCTTATGGTGCTTCCTCGTGTACATATAAGACATATAAGATAAGCATTCAAAAAGCATTCATTTTTGGAGTAGAAATAACTCCAAGTCTTTGGCGAAGATATTCAAAGGCTTCCCGTGGAAGTGGTTTTGTAAAGATGTCTGCCACTTGTTCTTTTGTGCCCACATACTC